>ML369750.1:57041-104004 GCA_005239525.1 Nicotiana knightiana | reverse complement strand
TTAAAAGGAGTTGAAGATGATGTATCCTCGCGCCGTCGTCGTCGCTCGCTCGGCTTCGGATTTAAATGTCAGTCAGTTCATTAACGGAATTAACTAAAATCCAAAAAATGCTGCTTTTGCTGAACGTTGTTTTCCTTCCTGAACATACACTTTTTCCTGAACAGACATCACACCTCTTCTAATAATTGCCTATAAATTTTGAGGCATGACTTCTTTTCCACTCACTGAAAAATCGAGAATTTCATTATGAATACTGCACTCTACTTCGCAGTCTCTCTCTCTCTCTCAAATTCGTAAGTGTGAGCTTGCTCCGTTCTTTGAGTTTGTTGGTATCCTGCAGTTGGTATTGCCACTGTTGCAGGAAGGTTATTCCGTTTCATCCTAGGAGGATTTAATCCATTACCTTGGCAACTTGTGAGGGGATTAAAATTCCTTAAGGACACACAAGAAAATTGTGGACTCGGAATATTTCTTATCTTTTATATATTTTTCTGTTTCTTCTAACAGTTCTTCTGATTTTCTAGTTTTAACACATAGGCGACAATAAAAATAACACCAGACACGCCCATCTCACGTGAGCGTCTACATCGAGAGAAAAAAAAGGAAAAAAATAAGATAGACATAAGATTTGAACTCACAACCTCACCTAGAGAGGTACACTCAATAATCATCACATCATATAATGCTTTGAGCATGAGTGCACACACATACATTTAAATATTTTTAAAAAAATATAACATTACTATACATGATTTAGGGCGGGAAGCATGAATTCACGTGCCCCATGAACCTCCATTGATACGCCTCTGATGGTTTAATTGATAGGAAGCGAGATGTTTCCTATCAATGAAGATAATACTCCTTCCGTGTTGCTTTATATGACACAATTTGGAATACGAGGGTCAAATTATTTAATTTTTTGAGTGAATTGGTACATAGAATTTTTAAATTTTTGAAATATAATTTATATATTTAGAAACTACATAAAAAAATAAAAAATATTGCAATAATTTAACCATTAAAAATTTTTAAAAGACATATGAAAAATTATATTATAGAAAATCTTCTTAACTCTCTAGATAATGATTGTGTTACATAAAATGAATTGGAGAGAGTACTAAATTTAAAAATCTAACCGAGGACAAAATTGATAAATTAAATAGTACATAGCAATTTAATCGGTTTCCATTTTCTTTAATCCAAATGGTCAACATCTCGTCTGAATGTTTGGCAGACCATTATCATTAATTAAAAATTAGGTTGAAGACGAATCTTTGGATAAAGTGGATAGTGGAAAATATGGAATATTTCCTTAATTAATTAATTAATTACATTAATAATCTGAAACTGAAAGCATGAGAGACAGGTTGGAGACTGTGGTGGCCCCCATGTCTGTGTTTGGGACAAAATACAATCAAATAATTGAAAGTGAAAAGCTAAAACTCTCTCTCCTCTGGCGCAACCAACATTTAAAATTTATGAGTTTAAAATTTTAATATATTTAAGTTATTAAATTTTAAATTAATATTTTATACTCTTTCCATTTTAATTTATGTGAACTTCTTTTTATCTGTTCCAAAAAAAATAACTCATTTCTTAATGTAAAAATAATTTAGCTTAAACTTGTAATTATACTTTTAATGAGAAGCTTTTATAACCGTACAAATATTCTGGAATCCTTTTTGACTTATTTAGAACCACAAATTCTAAAAGTCTTATTTTTTCTTAAACTTTATGCTCAGTCAAACAGATTCACATAAATTGGAACAGAGGGAGTACATATTTAATAGAGTATATTTTTTAAGATGAATATAGGGATAAAGTAATTAAATTCAGCCGAACTCATAACTGAACCTGGCAACGGAATGATAAGTAGTTTTTCATTCTTAATTGAAGGTTTCGTGTTTGAACAATAGCATGAAGTCGCATTGATACGGAACACGTTACCCCCCAAAGTAAGATTTTTCTGCGTGGATCCGATTTTAGTTGGATCTCAAAATAGGACTTTCTAATGCAAAAACTAAATTAGTCAGATCCCAAAATGGACAACAAACACCAAGTAGGAAATTAAGCAGGCGTTTGGACACAAGAATTAAATTATAAAATTTCTAAAATTAAGTGAAATTTTTTTCAAGTAAAAATAATATTTGAAAATTAGAGTTGTGTTTAAATATGAATATAATTGTGGATTGTTCGAAAAATAATTTTTTAAAATTTTTTAAATTTTCGAAAATTTTTAAAATTTATTATTAAGTAAAAATTAAAATTTTTATAGCCAAACACTAATTTTGAAAAAAAATAAAAAAATTGTTATGTCCAAACGGGCATAAAGAACTCTCTCTCTCCTCCCAAGAGACCTCTCTCTCTCTTCCCAATACAATTGTTAAAGTCCCAAGCTTTCTTTAGACTCTCAAAAGCAGTTACCACCTCTTTTCTTTCTTCTCTCTCCACACATTTTTTCATTAGAGGTCCCCTCTCTTTATCTCTGTCAACAGTAGTGCTTCTACTTCCCCATTGTTAAAGCTAAAAAACAACCCTAAAGTTCTCATCTTTTTGACACTTCAGGTACTATTCTTTTGTCTGCTTTTCTTTCTTTTTCTTTCCCTGAACTTTTCAAATGGTCCTAGATGAACTTTGTTTTTTAGCATCTGGGTCTTTCTGGGTAAGTTTTTTTGATCATTTTTGTAGGGTTTTCTTGAAAAAAGTTTAGGTCTTGGCAAAAGATCTGTGTGCTTTTTCATTTGACCCTTTTATACTGCTTTTCTTTGTAGCTTTGTGGGGTTGTTCTTATATTATGCTATGTTGCTGAAAGTCTGCATTTTCTTGATTTGGTGTTTTGTTTCAATTCATGGTTTTAATAAAGATTTGGCCTTTTGAGGTAAATCACTGGGATTTTAGCTGTCTTAGGCATTTTCTTGCTCTACTTATGACATGAGTTGAGCTTAAATGGAAGTGAGGATTCCTATAGTCGATCCCAACTTGTTTGGAACTGAGGAGGAGTAGTAGTAGTTGTTGTTGTTACTTATGATTTATGTAATGACACTGATATGAATTGAGTTTAAATGGAGAAGTGAGGATTTATATAGCCAACGCCAACTTGATTGGACTGAGGTGTAGTTGTTGTTGTTACTTATAATTTGGATCTTTGGATAAATTGCTTGTTGAATGTGGATTAGGAAATTGTGGACTTTGAGGTAATCATAGAAATCCCAGTTTGATTGTCCTGTTACTTAATGTAGATCTATTTTTTTCTCGTAAGTATTGTTGTCGTTTATTAGTTTCTTTTATATGTTTTCCACTTTATAAGAGTTTTGAAGTTATCTTAATTTATTGTCCTTTACCTGATCCTATCGATAACCTGGCATTTAAGTTCATTTCATGTCTCTTGATTGTGTTTATGTAGTTTCATACTTTCAATCTGGGAACTTTCATGCTGTTGTTGGAAGCTGAGTAATGGGTTTGGTCGGCCTGGCTGCATTGAGGAATCGTTGTTCATTTTAATGGCGTCAACACCTTCTGTCAAGAGTTCACTGGAAAAGCTGAAGAAGTCAACTGGAAGTCATGCAGTAGAACGTAATTCTCGGACGTCAGCACCTTCTCAAGTTTCAAAGAGTGGCAAGTCTGAGAGCACAACATCCATAGAGCTACGAAGCGATGATCGAAAAGTTGCATCCAAACAGCTTACAGCAGAAGCAGGATCTTCTGACTTACTGGTTGATAAGCTTAATTCGAGCTTATATTTGGGAAATCTGAAACATGCTCCAATTGGTGCAGTTTCCATGCCTTGTGACACCAAGGGCTCAGAAAATGAAACCGTCAATGATAGCTCAGCGTCAGCCAAAGTCAGTGATGGGGCTAGTAGCCTTGGAAAAACAAGTGGAAGTGCCAAAGTTAGTGACCGGGCTGATTTTGTTGAGAGTGGAAAGAGCAGCATCTGTAGGGGAAGCACAAGCACCGACGCAAGTGATGAAAGTTGTTGCAGCAGCTTGAGCAGCAGTATTAGTAAACCTCACAAAGCTAATGACTCGAGATGGGAAGCCATTCAATCTATCCGAGCTAAAAATGGAGGGTTGGACTTGAGACATTTCCGGTTGCTAAAGAAGTTGGGAAGTGGTGATATTGGAAGTGTTTATCTGTCAGAATTGTGTGGAACAAAGTGTTATTTTGCCATGAAAGTTATGGATAAAGCATCATTAGCTGGCCGTAAGAAATTGCTGCGTGCTCAAACGGAGAGAGAGATTTTGCAGTCCTTGGACCATCCATTTCTGCCGACGTTGTATACCCATTTTGAGACAGAAAAATTTTCTTGTCTAGTAATGGAGTTTTGCCCGGGTGGTGACTTGCATACACTTCGGCAAAGGCAACCGGGAAAGCATTTTTCTGAACAAGCTGTAAAGTATGATTACTTGACCCGAAGCTTCTTAATTAATTAATTAATTTATTTATTTATTTTCTTGATAATTACTTGATCTAAAACCTCACAAACTTAGGCAAGATTTTCTTGTTTCTATTATTATAGAGATAATTTCGACAACTTGATAGAAATAGCTTTCAATGCAGTATTATAGTTATAACAGGATGTAAAAGCTTTGAGTACTGTAAACTTTCTTTGTTAGATTCTGAATGCCGTTGCTCAAGAAATTGAAACTTCTGCCTGCTGCTCAAATAAAATATCACAAGGTCCTAAAAGTTCTTGGATTATGTAAAGCTTTGAATTCTGTACACAATCAGTTGAATCAATGACTAGGTGTTCTTGTCCAGTACTTTGTGTAGTCCTGGACATTCTGTCTTCACATTTGACGCATCAGTTGAAGCAATGATGTAGTCCCTTCCATTCTGTTTATTTTCTTTGATCAACATCTGGGAAGTGTTAATGCTAATAAAAAAAGAGGGTTCAATGCTAACCAAAGGTAGATGCAATCTCGAGGGAACCAGTTCAACTCGGATTCTTTGACTGTGATATTACTCTCTTTGTCCCAATTTATGTGACACTTTTAGCTTTTCGAGATTCAAACTTCTTAATTTTGGCCGTGTATTTGGAGATAGAATCCTTAAGTTTCTCGAAATAAAATTTACATCTTTGGGAACTACGTAATAAGTACTATAAGTCACAATAATTAATAATTCAAAATATTTAAAAGACATGAAAAAATTACGGTCAAAAAATAATTCGTTCTGACTCTACCAGTAGAGAGCAGGTATTTAGCTCCTTTCTTGAGGCACTTAAACTTGTACACGATGTCTCTAGCTTTGCCTTTTATTGATTACAAAGCTCATTAAAGAAAAAGAGTTGTTTTAGGCTCTTGGTATTGTTTATGAAGTATTAAATATATCTCAAAATTGCAGGTTTTATGTCGCAGAGATCCTCCTTTCTCTGGAATACCTCCATATGCTCGGCATTGTCTACCGCGACCTCAAGCCAGAAAATGTGCTTGTTAGAGAAGATGGACACATAATGCTATCTGATTTTGATCTCTCCCTTCGCTGTGCTGTCAGTCCAACACTTGTCAAGTTGTCGTCTCTTGACGCAGAGCCACTCCGGAAAAATTCCGGTTACTGTGTTCAACCGTCATGCATTGAGCCCTCCTGTATCCAGCCATCATGTGCTGTCCCTACAACATGTTTTGGTCCTCGATTCTTTTCTAGTAAGTCGAAGAAAGAAAAGAAATCTAAAAATGATACCGGGAACCAAGTTAGTCCATTACCAGAACTTATGGCCGAGCCTACTGGAGCACGGTCAATGTCTTTCGTTGGGACCCATGAGTATTTGGCACCTGAAATAATCAAAGGCGAAGGGCATGGAAGCGCTGTGGATTGGTGGACTTTCGGTATCTTTCTCTACGAGTTATTGTTTGGTAAGACGCCGTTCAAAGGATCAGGAAATCGAGCTACACTTTTCAATGTTGTAGGTCAGCCCCTCCGGTTTCCAGAATCACCAGTAGTAAGTTTTTCAGCTAGAGATCTTATACGAGGCTTGCTCGTGAAAGAGCCACAACATCGATTAGCATACAAACGAGGAGCTACAGAAATTAAGCAGCATCCCTTCTTTGAAGGTGTAAACTGGGCTTTGATTCGTTGTGCAAGTCCTCCCGAGATCCCAAGGCCTGTTGAATTTGAGCGAATCTCAGCTCCGCCAACATCGACGAGTGAGAAACCTGTGGCTGTACCTGTCCGAAACCAGCAAAATTCTGATAATTATCTCGAATTTGATTTCTTTTAATATTTTGTTTCTTTGAAAAGCCAATTGTCTTCTTTTTGTTAGTGAAACATACATAGTTGTACAATATTTGGAAGATCTCGAATCAACAACAACGACAAGCCCAGTATAATCCCACAGGTGCCACAGGTGGAGTCTGGGGGTAGAGTAAAGTGTATGCAGACGTTACCGTTACCCCTACCTGGTGAAGGTAAATATGTCGAATCAAATCAGGGTGTTTTTCTTTTTGGTAGTTTTAAGATTATATATCCTTTGTTGTTCTCATGAAACAGTTACCATTTGTTGTATGGCAAATTGTTGCAAGTGTTGAATGCTACCAACTGATAATGTGAATTTGACAGTTAATAAGCAGTTCTTATGTATATGCTTGTGCAAATCTTACTTAAATAAGATCATTTCTCATGTTTGACTTCCCAATCTTTTTTAAAAATGCATTTCATAAATTATCTTACGGTGTGGGATAGTACTGGATATGTTGTTGTATTTCATAAATAATCAAAAGTTTTCCAAATTCATATTTTGGGTCGCCAGACGAATATATAGTGTTAGTTGGAGCAAGTTATATGAAGTTAGAAGTCAAATTCCATGAAATGGCGGGATTAGTTATCTCATATAAAAGATGGACTAACCAAAAAGCAAAATATCCCACCATCGTGCCAAACGACCTCTTGCAATGTAGAGGCCTATACTGTATTCTCTGTGTACATGTATGAAAAGTAAAATACTATTGTTAGAGGCGAAAACTTGTCCCTATTCTTTTTTTTTACATTATGCTTGAGATAGTTTAGCCACATCCTGCATCGACATAGAAATACACGACTCTATAACAACATTCTTATATAGCAACACTTCACTATAAAAGCTAAACTTTTTCGGAACCAAATTTCACGTTCTGTTATAATATATGTTTTCTATAACAGCAATTCGCTATAACATTTAAAAATATGTGGAGCAAACGAGGCTATTGGAGAGAGATTTAATTGTGTAAGCAATTATAAGTAACATGTTAAAAGGGGACAGAATAAACCTAAAATCGTGACGTAAGTTAACGCAAAAGTCTGATATTAAAAGATTTGGTGCTCAATTTAAGAAAAAGGCTGTTATACTCAGATGTTAGTATTTATTAATATTTATTTAATAAAAGGAGAGAGAAAGTAAAAGGTGGTAGTTTGTGCGGTGAACGTGGATCGAACACGTGACCTTCAGATCTTCAGTCTGACGCTCTCCCAACTGAGCTATCCCCGCCATGTCTTCCAATACTTTTTCTAAAACAATCTATACCTATTTTTCATTTGGTTTAAATGTTGCTCATTTTGCACGATTTTTTAAGTTAGAAATATGATACTGTTAGTGAGGAAAAAAAGGACTTTTTCACTTTTAGCTCGCACTAAAAATTATTTATATCCGATAGTCGAAAGAATATATAAAATTTATATATTTTTTGTATATAACATACATAATGTGTATATATATACATAAAAAAATATACATTTTTCGACTATAATTTGATAATTGTAATTTTTGCATGGAAAAATATTATTTCTTGCTGCCCAATTTCCAAAAGAAGAATCCAAGTTGCACTAGGAAAAAAATTTAAACTTTACAACCAATAAATAATTAGTACATCGTTCCCAAAATTTTCTCATTCAATTTCATTTAGGAAAGCGGCTATTTTTATAAACTTTTTATTATTTTCCTTTTTAAAACTTTTGTTTTTTAAACTTTGCCTTTCAGTAATTGATGCAATCAGAAACATAAATCATTTTCTAAAACGAAAATCTAGAATATAAGGTATACACCCTTATAAACATACAAAGGCGGATCCAGACGTTGAAGATTATGAGTTTCTATTACAATCTCAAGTTATCAATTGGGTTCACAATTAATTATTTATAAATATATAATGAATTTCTTAATAAATATTTTTTTCCGGCTCATATATATATTTTTTTGGAACATGCTTTTCTAAAAATATTTTTCGTCATATACCAAATATAGGAAACAAATTTTTTTATTATCACTTCTTAATTTTGAGATTTTGACTTAGTCTTAGGCGCCAATTAATCACGTAGTGTTAATCCTACAAACTGACAAAACCCACTAATTCCCACTTCTCCCATTATTATACAACTTAACTGCCATTATCTGTCAATCTTCCCCCACTATATAATTAGGATATTTTTTTTAATACCCATTATGATTATAATTATTATCAAGCTCAATTAATTAATATTTCCTCTAAATTTCTCTCTAGCTAGTGATTATGGCTCTTTTTCGATTTAATTCATTCGTTTTTTCTCTTGTTTTTACCTCCATATTTGCTACTACCATTTTTGTGTCATCTTTTCAGTTTGAAATTGGAGGTGAAATTGGTTGGAGTAAACCAATTGGTAATGAGTCTGAAACTTACAATGAATGGGCTGCTAAAAATAGATTTCATATTGGAGATTCCCTTTGTAAGTTTAATTATTTCTATTTTTTGTTAATTAATTCTCCCTATATTTTCATTAACATGCGTTAATCTTGGATATATGGATTTTTACTTGGGAAATCATTACAAAAAAATACACCAAATTTATAGTGTATTTTGGTACAAAGAAAATATTTTCCGAAAATTTATCTTAATATTAAATATTCTCTAAAATTCAGAAACTATATCAGATGAACTATCGGAGAAAAATGTAAATGAAGAAATTCGTTCCCTTTTAATGATTTTTTTTTTTTTTGGTGTTTAATTGTGTGAAAATGACTTCCTCCATTTCAAACACACCGTCTAAAACAACTTGTAATACCTCGAGATGAGTTCAAGACTTAAATTTGGTACACTGAATATTTATGTTCTTATTGCGGAATCATTGCTGTTTTTGGAATTATGAATTTAGTATTTACTAATTTTTGTAATAATATTTGGAGAAAAATATAAATGAAGAAAGTCGTTTTCCCTTTTTAATAATATTTTTGTGTGTGTTTGATTGTCAGTAAATGACTTCCTTCATTCCAAACAATACCCGTGCCGTAAAATAACTTGTAATATCTCGAGATGAATTCAAGATTTAAATTTGATACACTGAATATTTATGTTCTTATTGCGGAATCATTGCAGTTTTTGCAATTATGAATCTAGTATTTGCTAATTTTTGTAATATTTAGATAGTACAGTATTATAATTTTTTAAATATTTATTTTGGTATATTTATGCAGATTTCAAGTATAAAGATGACTCAGTGCTTGAAGCCACTCCAGCTGATTACTTAAACTGCAACACATCAAACCCAATTTCCAAATTTGAAGACGGAGACACAGTTTTCAAATTTAACCGTTCTGGCTTTTTTTATTTCATAAGTGGCCACAAAAATCATTGCAAATCTGGCCAAAGACTTATAATACGTGTAATGCACCCTTTGGGGACTGCCCCGGCGATTGCACCAATGGTGGCGGCTGATGGCGGAGATGGTTGGGCTTCTGATTTCTTGGGACCCCCTGCAATTAATTCTACCATGGCACTTTCTGTTTTTAGTTATTTTGTTACTGCTCTTGGTGGTGTTATGGTCTTTCTTTATTTGCTTATGTAGAAGAATTATAATTAATTAGTCTATGGTTATTTTCATGTTTTATAATTTGCTTTTAGTTGTTATTATTTCTCTATTTGGAAGTCTATTCACTTCTTGGTTGTTTGTTATTAGGAAGTTTGACATTTATTTAATTGAATACAAAACTCTCTTAGTTATTTGTCATTTTTCTTTACAATACGAAATTTATACTATGTTATTATACAATATAGAGTGCGAACTAAGTATATTTATATAGCAATACAAGAATAATGTAGTATTTAAAGACAAAAATGATCTAAAAGTAAGTAATCTCTACGCATTGTTCACCATATAACAACCCTATAATTATTAATCATGTAATGATTCCTTTATTATTTTTTGTCACATAACTAATATATTTAGGTTTAAATTTCTTATTTCATCCTTAGTGAGATGATATATAGTCACATCAATATTTATAGTTTATTTTAGACTACAAATATCAAATATCTTTATTTTTTAAAATTAAGTACGCAGATAAATTCCGCTGCATAAATTAAAATGGAGAAAATAATATTCATAACTAATATGTCAACCGAACGAAATCAAGAAAGCAAAAACACTTGATCTTGAAAAAATGGGGTGTGTAAAGGAATTGTCCCTATTGAAGGGATGTGTTACAGAGATTTAGTGCCATAAAATCTCTTACAGGGCCGCACCTTAGAGGGTGTGATGTAGACAACGCACTCTAACACAAGTATTAGTGACTGTTTTTGCGTCTCGAAATCATGACCTTTAGGTCACATAGAGATAATTTTAATGTTGCTCCAAAACTCCCTTTCAATGTGCTGAGAAGGGCCGTACTTCGGAAGCTGTGATGTAGACAACCTAGCCTAAATACAAGTATTAATATTTACTTTCACGATTTAAACCCGTAACTTATAGATTATACGAATATGCCAAATAAGAATGTTTTAAGTATGACGCATGGGATGACCTGGGGGGAAACTATAAAGCTTGGCTGTCTCATGCTGAGGTGAAATGTGAAAGATAATATGTACGTAGATCTTACTTCTATCCCGAAGGGTAGAGAGGCACTTTCCGACAAACTCTCGGCTCAAGAAGATGAAAAGCAGAATATATCAGTACCATCAACAAAAAATCATAGAAATAATAACAACATCACAAGAACCAGTAAATAGATGGAAAGCAGAAATAATAACCAGTAAATAAGGCCCGACGCTATAAAAACGAAAGAGAAAGATAACATTGACTAATTAGCGGTCAAAGACTAAATCCTATTGGCCTAACCTCACACTAGTAAACTAAATATGTCCAACTACCTCCTAACCTACAATCTTAATATTCGACCTCCACAACTTCATATCGAATGTCATGTCCTCAAAAATCTGAAGTATCCGGCTTGATTACTAGCTAGCTACTTCTATTTATCACTATTAGAGTGAAGTAACATTTGATTGAACTTTGTGAAAGACATCATCTTATAATTCGACTCATACTTTACAGTCTCATCTATCAGTCTTGTTGTCATACTTAGAATTCAAACAGAATATGTCCATTCCTTTCTGGTCATATAAGATCGTTGACGGATTTGTTTGCCTAATTTTGACTTTGACAAAGGAAATTGTAGTATTTGAACGTAAATATTAGTGGGCGTTTGGACATAAGTATTGTAAAATTTCAAAAGGTGAAATCTTTTTCCTAGTGAAATTGTATTTGAAATTTAGAGTTGTGTTTGGACATGAATATAATTTTGGGTTGTTTTTCAAATTTTGTGAGTGATTTGAGTGAAAATTTTGAAAAATAGCTTTTTGAAAATTTTCAAATTTTCGAAAATTTCCAAAATGCATATTCAAGTAAAAATTAGAAATTTTATGAATAAATACTGATCTCGAAAAAAAAAGTGAAAATTTTTTGGAAAAAAAGAAAAAATTTCTTATGTCCAAACGAGCTCTTAATTTAGGAGTTTTACCAATTTTCTCCTCGGCAACCAAGTGGGTGTTTGGACATAAATTGTGAAATAAGTAAAAATAATATTTGAAAATTAGAATTGTGTTTAATCTTGAATACAATTTGGAGTTATTTTTGAATTTTTTGTGAGTGTTTTGAAGTGAAAATAATTAAAAAATAACTTTTGAGAGTTTTTCATATTTCCGAAAAAGTTCCGAAATTCAACTTCAAATAAAATTTGAAAGTTTCATGGCCAAATAAAAATTACGAAAAAGTTAAAAAAATTCCAAAAAGGCAATTTGTTTTGGCCAAACGGGCCCTAAGACTTGATTTATCAAGGAAATTCTACCTCATATAGCAAAGGTATACACCCTATTTATTACAAATCAAAATCATTTTAAAATATTATTTTCTATAGCTACCTTTTATATTTTGTAGCAAAATAAGTATTTATGGTATATACTACCATTGAGGCATGAAATAAGGCATAGAATATGGTTTTTATGTTTTTCCTCTCTTAGATAGCTGGACATAGCTATTTTTAAGGTGTTTGTCGTTACTGTATTCATGAATACACGGCGCGAATACATGTGAATACATAGGCGTACAACTGGACTGCTCAGATTTTTAGGCGCTTTTTGTTGTTGTATTCATGAATATAACAATGCGGATACAACGAATTCACTACCGTAATAATTAAATAGTAGCTAAAGAGAATAATTATGTATATGACAGCTATAAAAAATTAATAACCACTAAACAATAGTGATTTATGAAAATTTCTCATTTATCAATCTATCGGAGATCTTCGCGATCGGGGTGAACTTCTATTTTCAAAACGCTAGTTGTTCCTATTATAATAAAAAGGATTTTTTCAACAATCATAATGATGTTTGTGTAGACTAATAACACGACTTTAGGTGAAGGACTAATTAATATGCTAATGAGCTAATAATTAGCAATTACTTTGGGTGGAGCAAGACTCAATAATATTTTTTAACAAGAAATAATCACATTCTCAAATGAATAAGATCTCTTTACCATTAATTAACGAATTTGAGTCATGGCTATTAATATTTTTTAATAGAGAGTATTTCCTCTTAAATCATACGCAATGAAATCAAAATTAGAGCTCGTTGGTCAAGCTGCCAAAAACTGTTTATTTTGAAAAGTATTTTCGTTTAAAAGTATTTTTTTTTTGTAAAATAGCAGTTTGTGTTTGGCCAATTCGTTTAAGTAGTAATTTTTACAAGCTCGTTGTATTTGGTCAATCATTTAAAAAATACGTTTAAGTATCAAATTACAAAAAAAGACGTTAAAGGTTCAATTTGCGATTAGTATTACTTAGAAAAGAATAATAAATTTAAATATTTATTATAAAAGAATTCAGTTAAAATATAAAACGTAAAGTAATAAATAACTTCCAATCAATATAAATATAGTTATTCCAAAGCAATAACATTGGGTGCTTGGTATTACTTATTGTTTACATGATAATTTAAATATGTCAAAATATATCATTCAATATAAATTTAAAATCTATTCTTAGGAATAGGAGGAAGAGAATAAAAATATGATTAAAATAAAAAAAGAGAAGAAATGTATAATAGAAATAAAAAGAAAAGGAAAAAAAAATTCACTTTTTTTTTTTTTTTGGAAAGTTACTATTCTTATGTCCAAACTCCCACTTAATCACGTCATTAAATTTCGAACTCCGTGATTAATTAAAGAAGGCAAAAACTAGAAACCGTACAACGAATCCCTTGGGGTGTGAAGCGTGCGACTTTGCTTGGAGCTTAATGCTCACTATCAAGGTGTCAATGTCAATGTGTGATTGATTCAAGTGAGGAACAAGTCTTTTGAGTGGATTTAAGCTTTGGCATTTACCTTATATATTAATCAATGAATATAAATGATAATTAACTTATTATCACAACTCAATTCTTTTGATATTGTTTCTCTCTACGTCGTGCAATGTATATAGCTAAAATTCCTTTTTTTTTTTTTTTTTTTGGATATTTGCACTTTGCCTTTTTCCGAACCTTACGTGACTACGGAATGCTTTGTGTATCAGACTCAGGGACGAATTTATAGGAAAGATTATGGGGCACGTGAACCCATGACCTCTCCGTAAAATTAAATATTTTATGTGCATATTTTCTCAAATTGTATAATATTAACGGTTGGCACATATGCTCCAAAAAGGACGAGTGTTGCACTTGTTTGAAGGTTGAATAATTTACCAAGAGGAATGATCAATTTCCACTTAGTAAATTTTTTTCTCCTTTTTTTTGAGTAGTATACCCTGTACTAAAAATCCTAGATCCGCCTTTGTCCGGGCTTTCTTTTTTTATTGCTTAATAATTTTAAAATTTTGACGGCATAGTTGGTTTAAAACTTCTTTTTTTGGTAATGATTTAAAACTTATGTATATGTAATTTGATTATAAATTCTAAAGTGAATATTTTTCGTATAATTATATGTATTTAGAAATCACTTGTTACACAATTCAAGCTCATTAAAGGATAAAATAATCTCCATTAGGAATTGTAGACACTGAAATTTTAACAGATTAAGATAAGTCCTAAATTCAAGACAACTTTTGAAATATTAGGAGTCTATTCGGATTACTTAGTTGCTACTCCACCCAAACCGTAATTCATGCCTATATATGTCCTTCAAAGAGGATCTCAACAATTTCATAAACTCTCAGAATATGCACAAAGAGATCAAATATAAGATCTCTGAAATTTCATAAAACTCTTGGAATGTTCATTAAGAGATCAAAGACATGTCAATTATGTCTTGCGGGCAACTGGTGGTATCCCCACATGACAAGCCACAAGTGAGTAATGAAGCTATTGGAGGGCCTACATCTAAAATGAGGTCGTCTTCAAAGGCATCATCTCTTCCTCATGACGAAGCCCTAAAAAGACAAACTCCAAATGAGATAACTCGCGTTCCACCAATGACAAATGCAACAATGTCTATTTTTGAAGGAAAAAGCATTGTCTTTAATCGCAAAAAGGAATTTCGCTTGGGACTTTGGGAGGATATTTGCAAGAGTCTCTCCAAAAGTCGTGTAGAACTGCTCTCATCTTATATGGAGCATATCACTGAGATTTTCTAGGATATGAAGAAGGCGAACATTTTAGATCTTTCTCCATTAGAATGTTTACTGGATTCTCTTTTCGAGCTTGCTGCTTCATATGACCAACAACGATCCAATTTGACTGATAAGACGAGCCAAGATGAGAAGCTGGAGATGATTTCCAAAGCTAAGGAGCGTCTTTGAATCGTTCAAATTTGAAGCAAGTGAGAAAATCAAGAAGGTTTCCTATAGTGAAAAAAAAAACTGAAGAGAGTTGTGAAGAAGTTGCAGATATTACAACAAGAGAGGGAGAACCTCGGAGGTGTTATAGAAGCGACTCAAAAGGAGGTTGAAGAGATTCAGGCAAAAGTTTCAGCTGCCGAGACTGAGTTCTCTTCATATGACAACGTAAATTTGCTGACTGATGAAGATTCGGCCAATTTGGAGGAGAAGAAGAACCTGGAGACTAGCTGTCAAAAATTGATCAACTACAAGTTTTGTTTAGATTAGGCTATTAGCGTTATCTCCCCTTTTATCTTTATGTTAGATTGACCTAGTGGATATTTATTTTATCTTAAATAAGATTGCTTCTCTTTTCCTTTACATTGCCCGATATTTATCTTAGTCACATAATTTTCAGCTTTCTGTGTTTGTAACGAAAATTCATATCTTGTCGTGGGAACGACCAAGTAACGAACCGTTTAATTTCTCAAAAATTCGACTTCAATATCTAAAACATGCCCAAAACTTAGAATCAAACACATTCAGAATCAACCCAGATAATATTTTGAAACAAACTTTAGATTCCACCACGTAGAAAATTTCAGATTTGTGCAGTCTTACAAAACAAAACATATATTGGTGTAGAAAAGTCAGAATCACGAACCGTTTGATTTTTTGGAAACTTAACTTACAAATTTATAATATATCTAAAATGCAAAATTTAATGCCTTAAGGATAGTTTCAGATAATAGTTCGAAATCAATACTAAGTTCTGACACGACGTCGATTTCAGATTTGCGCGACCTCACCAAAACTTTTGTATCTTGATGTTGGAATGTCGAAATCACGAACCATTTAATTTTTTGGAAACTTAACTTAAAATCTATAACATATCCAAAATACAAAATTTAATACCTTAAGGATAGTTTCAGATAATAGTTCAAAATTAATACTAAGTTCTGACACGGTGACGATTTCAGATTTGCATGACTTCACCAAAACTTTTCTATCTTGATGTGGAAGCCTCGAGATCACAAGAAATTTTTAATTGCCAGAAATTGAAATTCAAGAGCTTCATTCTCACCAAATATCTCGGGTTCAAGTCTTGCTGAATTTGAAACATCGTGAAGGCTCGCAAAAAAAAACTTAAAGGTATGGATAACATAAAGGCATAACAAATTCCCGAACTTCAATGCAAATGTTTGGCATCGTCCTAAAGATATCAATCATTTTATTGAAGATAACAATTTACCATAGCGGCTTGCCCCCTTCAAAATCTGATGAGATCTAAAGTTTAACAGAAGAGGTATCTCAGCTCGATTTTCAAGTGCCGATTGAATGGATTACATTCCATCGTACTTAATTCAGATAATAATTGGGGGATTATGTATATTTTGGACTTATGCGACTAAACTCAGAATGAAACTTTAAGCTGCCCACGTACCTCGGTGAAGAGGATCAAGTCACACCGTAGTTCACAATGGGTGATTTTCTTTTTCTTTTTTATTTTTACTTTTTTTTATGTCCTAACTTTTGCCTAGGCTGCCTCTTTCGAGGTTTTCAACCTAGCAGACTTTTTTTTTATGTCCTAGCTTTTGCCCAGGCCGCCTCTTTTGAGGTTTTCAACCTAGCAGACTCTTTTTTTGGACCGTACACAATTATACTCTTGTGCGCCAAGAGTATAGGAACAAGCAGTTTAGGCTCATGCGTCAAGGAGCGTTGCAACTTCAAGGATAATACTTCTTCAAAAACTTTCCATTGATAGAGACAATTCTCATGTCATCTGCATCAACCAGCTTGTAAGCCCCACTTGAGTAAGCTTCTTGTATGACATATGGCCCATCCCATTTTGAAGTGAACTTCCCTACAGTTTTATGGGAAGTAATAATGGGTCTTCGTATGGCAAGGACTTGATCTTCTACTTGAAAGGATCTGGGGTGAACTCTTTTATTGAAGGCGTGAGACAATCGAGCTTGATAACATTTAAGAATTTGTTGAGCTTCCAACCTTTTCTCATCAAGAGCCTCCAACTCTACTAATCGAAGTCGGGCATTTTCTTCATCAGTGATCTCTTCTTGAATAGCCAGTCATAATGAAGGTATTTGACGCTCGAGTGGCAAGACAACTTTGACTCCATAAACGAGTGAATAAGGAGTTGCTTGTGTTGGCGTGCGGTGAGTCGTACTATATTCCCATAGAGCTTCTTCCATACGGTCATTCCAATCTCGTTTGGAATTGGAGACGACTTTCTTTAACAATTTGCATAGAATTTTGTTGAATGCCTCAGCTAGACCATTGGCGACGACATTGTACATCAAAGGGTTATGTTTCTTGAAGCCAAAGAGATCACAAATCTTGTTCATCAACCTATTATCGAATGGCTTTCCATTATCCGTTATTATGTAACAAGGAATGCCAAAGCGATAGATTATGTTTACTCGGATGAAACTTGCAACATTTTTCTTCTTTATCTCCTTAAGAGCAACAACTTCTGCCCATTTTGAGAAGTAGTCAGTTGCAGCCAAGATGTATAGGTTCCCACTAGAGAACTTTGGCAGTGGTCCAACAACATCCAATCCCCAAGCGTCAAATGGCCAGGATGCCGCAGTCGGGTGCAATACTTAGGAGGTTGATGAATAAAATTCGCATGGAACTGAAAAGACTTGCATCTTCGATCGTAGTCTAAGCGATCTTTTACCATCGTTGGCCAATAATATCCCATCCTTTTTATATGGAAGTGGAGCTTTGGTCCAGACTGGTGTGACCCACATCTCCCAGAATGTGCCTCTTGCAAATCTTAGAGTGCTCATTCTTCCCCTAAGCATCGCAAGACTACTCCCTCGAATGACCTTATCTATAAAGTATCTTTGTAGTAAAAGAAGCAGGGTGCACGACGATGGATTTCAGTCTTTCTCCTCGAATTTTATGGAAGTATCCCATAGCATAAGTAGTCGATAATGGGTTGTCGTCATTCTTCTTTCTCAACTTCAGAAACAACAACAATATGCTTGAGTTCATTTTCTTCATCTTCAGCCTCATTTGGCGGTGGTACTACCCATTTTTGGCAGACAGTAACTTGTGCTTGATCAGACAGGGTTAATGACGAAGCTAGGGCAGCTAAAGCATTAGCCTTCTTATTTTCTTTCCTTGGCACATGCTGAATAGTCATATCACCGAGCCACCCTATTAACTTTTTTGCATAATCATGATATGGGCGTAGTTCAGGCTTCATGACCTCGTAACTACCTAGAAGCTGATTAAACACTAACTGAGAGTCACCAAAGACTTGAAATTGCAACTGCTTCATTTCGATAGCCATTTCAAGCCCAAGTATTAGTGCTTGATACTCAGCAACGTTGTTAGAGCAGAGTTGCATGAACGTAAAAGAGTATGGCAGAACTTTACCTTGAGAAGTGACAAATACTACACCAGCACCAGCTCCTCCGCAGTGTGCATCACCATTAAAGTACATCTTCCATGGAGGCTAAACTTTAGTGACCATTGCGTCCTCATCAAGTAGTTTGTCAGTTAGCTCCCAATCATCAGGTATAGGGTGATATGCCAAGAAGTCCCCTAATGCTTGTCCTTTTATATTTTTGAGGGATGTACACGATTTCAAATTGTTGAAACTGGAGGTACCACCTTGCTAGTCGATCACTAAGGACAGGTTTTGACATCATGGACTTGATGGGATTTGCTCTAGAAACAAGACGAACAACATGAGCTTGAAAGTAGTGCTTGAAATTTTGAATTGACAATACTAGTGCCAAACACAACTTTTCAATTGGCAAATAATTCAGCTCATTTGGTTTCATCATCGTGCTCAAGTAGTAAAAGGAGTTTTCTTTCCCTTCACTATTTTCTTGGGCCAACAGTGCTCCAACAAACCTTTCTTATGCTGAAATGTATAGTATCAACGGCTTTCCAAGTATAGGGGCTGATAAAACTGGAGGCTTCATCAAGTAGGATTTAATACTCTCAAAGGCATTTCTACACGCTTGGTCCTATTTGAAAGGAACACCTTTCTTCACAAGGTGACTGAATGGTTGGCACCTCCCAACTAGGTTTGAGATGAATCTCCTAAGGTATGCTAACTTTCCTTGCAGACTTTTCAATTCGTGAATATCCCGAGGCTTAGGCATTTTCAAAATTGCATTTACTTTGGCTTGATCAATTTCAATCCTTCGATGTCGGACAATGAAACCAAGGAACTTTCCGGAAGCAACTCCAAAGGTGCATTTCAATGGATTCATTCTAAGTTGATACCTCCGGAGCAACTCAAAAACCATTCTTAAGTCTTTCAAGTGGTCGCCCCTCTTTCTCGATTTTACCACCAAGTCTTCCACATAACATTCGACATTTTTGTGGAGAAGATCGTCAAAAATATTTTGCATAGCTCTTTGATAAGTAGCACCAGCGTTCTTCAAGCCAAAAGGCATTACCATGTAGCAATAAATACCCTTGGGGTGCGGAATGCAGTAAGCTCTTCATATTTTGGTTCCATGTGAATTTGGTTATAGACTGATGAACCATCCATAAATGACATTGCCTCATACCTAGTAGTAGCATCGATCATCAACTCTAGAATAGGAAGCGGGAATTCACCTTTGGGACACACATTATTGAGATCCCTGAATTCGACGCACACTCGAATCTGGCCATTCTTCTTCCTCACAGGGACGATACTTGAAGCCCATGTTGGGTAGTTAACTTCCCGAATAAATCCAGTTTCAATGAGTTTGTTAACTTCAGTTTCAATCAGGGGAACCAAGTCCGTCCTAAAGCGCCTTTGAGCTTGCTTAAAAGGACGAGCGCCATTCTTGACTGCAAGGTGATGGACTGCTACTTTAGGGTCCAATCCATGCATTTATTTGTAACTCCAAGAAAAGACATCCCTAAGCTTCTTGAGTAACTCAATATAAGTGCTTTCTTCATCAACTTCTAGTAAAGCACTTAGATATGTGGGTATTGGTTCTTTATCAGTGCCAATGTTAAATTCTTTTAAGGCATCAATAATTGTATTCACCCCTTCTTCAAGTTCCCCGGGAGCATATTTCACATCTTCATCTTCTTGAGGGTCCCCATCGTTGAAGGATATGTGATAACATGGTGAAACATCGTCCAATTTCTAGTCATCCTCCATTAGAGATAAAAAAAACCATGCTCGCTTTGTGTAGTAACATGATACGAAAAACCCATACATTCGTCTTCATCACGTTATTTAGTGTAGACCACAATGTATGGCTTCACCTTCAATACTTCATCACACGAAACCATGACTTTTGTTTGTATCTTCATTCTAGAAGGAACCAATCTTTGGAAATCTTTAGAAATATTCTGAGTTTTGGGCGAAGCAGGTGTTCTTGTATTTCAATAATGTCTCTAGAACTTATTCCCCTTTTTTAATGGACCCAATATCTCAAATTCGGAAGTTCTCACAGTTGATTTTCCAAGTCTATCAAAGACAAAAGGCATGTTAGAAGCGACATATTCGTCTTTTACAGTGATATAATTGCTGCTCGCCCTTCTTATGGAGATGTGCACTGGTGACGGTTGCTTGTATCCCAAACCTTCACGTGGTTGCCTTGTTGCAGCTTGTGATATGAGTTTCCCTAACTTTGACGGCTCATTGGGATTGTATCTAGCTTTTGCAAATAGCCTGTAAGCATTAGGATCAATACCTTCATCTGTTCGCTTTGTAGGGAGTTCCACATTCTGCAAACAATTTTGGGCTACAAAACCCTGCAAGCGGGTTCAAGGACAACTTTATTGCCTCAATTTGTTTTACAGGAAGAGTTAACTCCTTTAGCGTGTTATTTTGGAGGTTAGATGATTCACTCTCATCTTTATTCCTTTTAGGGACATATTGGAGCATAAGACTTACTTTCTTTCCATAAAATGCAATATCCCCTTTATGAGATTTATTCGCGTTGACGTGTACCTTCTTAGTAGCAACTTTGGCTTTACCAATAGTCACCTCAACTCTTTTAGTTGTGGGCTCGTCACTCTTGCTTTTCATGACATCATCAACTCTTAGCTCCTTCACAATGCAGTTCTTTAAGTAGAAATTTGCATCGTCGAGATGTGACTCTGCTTCGATGAATGGTTCATCATCAGCAACTATCTTCTTCTCTACTTCACCCTCGTAATATTTTAAACATTGATAGTAGGTAGATGTAACTACTTTATTCTCATGTATCCAAGGCCTTCCAAGCAAGGCGTTGTTTGAAGTCTTCGCATCGATCACATGCAACCATGCCCTTGATTGCATATCTTCAATGGTGATTCCCAGCCTGATCGCGCCTATGGCTCTTTTCCCCCCTTGGTTGAAGCCTTGGATCATCACACGACTTTCTGAGAGTTCTTTCATGGGAATACCAAGTTCTTTCACGATGCGAATCGACAAGATGTTCACTGAGGATCCTCCATCAACCAAAATTCGATTTACTCTTTCATCGCGCATATAGCCAACCAGGTATAATGGGCGATTGTGAAGAGTGTCACCCAGTAGAAGATCGTCATTTGTGAACGTAATCTTTTCCTCACACGCGTTAACTTCTTAAGGAATATACTCGATGAGCTTTTCTGAAGATGGTGCCAACAGTAGGTCATCACACTTTTCTTCCCCTTTATCAGCATTGCAACAAGAAGCCTCAATACCATCACGGAAAATTTTCATACGGAACCAACATGGCAAGAAATACTCCAAGGTCACTAGATGTCGTGGCTTTTGAAGGTGGTGCACCTCCACTTTTGCTTTCTTTACATGCTTAACTGGATTCCATATCCTCGGTCTTTTCACCATTATTTTCCTTGTTGGTTGTTCCATTGATCCTTTTCGTGGGCTCCTTTTGTGGCGCCTACGACGAGTCACCAACATCCAACCTTCATCATCCTCAGGTTGATCGTCTTCAACTTTTTTGTTCTCCAGTAATTCTTCATCTTTACTTTCCTTGAAACTACATAATTCGTTTGGAATGAATGAGCCAAGTGTGATAGAGACTTGGTTTGCGCTTGCTTTCTCATCTTCAAGCACGATCTTCTTTTCACGAGCCAAGTCCATAACTTTGTCCTTGAAGACAAAGCACTTCTCCAGAGGATGGCTCACAAGTCGATGATATTTGAAGTAATTTGGGTAATTAGTTTTCCCAGCTTCATTTGGCCGCTTCATCTCCAGAAGCTCAATGAGATTTAACTCGAGGAGTTCTTCGGAAATGGTTGGCACATCAGAATCTAGAAATGGGTACTCATTCTCTTGTATTTCTTTTAGAGTCAACTTTCCACTTGGCTTATCTTGAAACAAAGTGGATTTCATACTCTACTTCTTGCTCACCTTCGTTGTGAACTTCATAGGTGATGTGTTGACAATTATAGCTTTTTTGTTTTCAGATCTTGGTACAAACTTGCTTCATTTTCTGACTTCTTGCTTGTCGTTCCCTTTGCGAGGTTCATAGATGGTCAGCCTTTCATTTCCAGCGGAGGGCATGCTCAATTCCATGTCATGGGCACGAGTTGCAAGTTCTTCAAATGTGTTAGGCTTGATACCTTGCAAGATGTAGCGCAATACCCGATGCATGCCTTGGATGCACATCTCTATGCCAGAAGCTTCACTAAGCCTGTTTTTACAGTTGAGGCTTGCATTTCTCCAACGATTGATAAAGTCGATAACTGGTTCACCCTTTCGTTGACGAGTATTTGTGAGTTCTACCATTCTCACATTGTGCCTTGTGCTATAAAAGTGATTGAGGAACTATTGCTCTAGTTGATTCTAGCTATCAATACATTTCAAGGTATGTATACCAATCAAAAAGCATTTCCTTTTAGCGAGCGGACAAACTGTTTGACAAGGTAATCTCCATAAGTCCCAGCGTTGTTGCATGTCTCAACGAAGTGCGCCACGTGTTGCTTTGGATTGCCTTTACCATCAAACTGTTGAAACTTTGGAGGTTGATAGCCAGCAAAAATCTTCAACATATCGATCCTTGCAGTGTACAACTTTGCGAATGTAAGGGAGGACTTGACAGCAACTTCATAATTATTATTAATAGTTCCTTCAAAGAACTCCTTCAGTTGATCGATGGGAATTATCCCTTCAAATGAGACAGGAATAGCCTTAGCGGATGCTAATCGTCTTGGGGGAGAATCAATCTCTGGAACTTCTGGGAGCTTGCCAGGTGCATGGATGGATTCTTCTTCCATCAAGATTCCCACCCTGTCTGTTAGCTTGTTAATTCTAGCATCTTGATTTTACATGCACTCGGTCAAGCCAGCGATTGCTTCTGTCAAGTTTGCCAACTGCTCTTTCACATATGAAGTGTTTGTCAACATGGCTTGCATGATTGTTGTAGACGATGGGGAGTAGCATGGATTGTCACACAGGTTGATTCTCGAATGACCCACGCCATGCAGTGTAAGTGGAGAGGATCCATCACTTGAAGCATCATCATCTCCCTTCATAGCAGAGCTCTTGGATCCACAAAGGTCAAGCAGAGCAAGAGTTTTCTTAATCTTTTCAGCAACATCGCTTCCTCCTTTAGATGTGTTTGTGGCAAATCTTGCTCCTTTTGATAATGAAGATCCGAAAACAGGGGTTGATGCGGACATCACTTGGGGTGCTTGTTGTCCTAACGAGCTTGCTTTGCTTCTCGTAACTTGTCCAAAGCTTCCAAAGGTAACATCGAGGATGCTTTCCACATCAACATAGAACCTGGATTAGCAGCCTTGTGGAAGTTGAACTGGAGTTGATCTTCTTTGAAGCCATTTCAATGTTTTGATCTTTGGTGATTGAAGTTGAGATGAGAGGTAGAGATTTTCCCACTAGGCGTGCCAGATTTTGTAGACAATAAATTTGCGTCTAGAAAATAAAATCAAAACCGAAAAATATTGCAACAATCGCAGTATTTGATTTCAAATATTTGAGTGTTACAATCTCTATGAATCCTCTGATTCTTCTTTTCCATAGTAAATAAATTCAAAGGCCTTTGAGCTTGATCTTGAATATGTAGTTGTTGCCACAAATTATGATCTTGTTCTTGAGCTTGAGCTTGATTGTTTGAACTTGAACTTGATTTGTTCTTCGTTCTTGAGCTTGAACTTGATTGCTTGAACTTGAAACTTGTGGAGGAATTTGCAATGTTTGATCCACGAGCTCTTTCTTGCTTCTTGTTATAACTTCTGGTCTATTTTCTGAGTTATGAAGACCCCTATTTATAGTTGTGTGTGGGAAGAGTTGTGATAAGAACAAACTCTTTCCGACCAATCAAATTGAAGTGTGACATGACAACATTTGATTGGCCAGACCATGTCACTTGCACACGTGGCGCGATTTCATTGGCCTTCTAATGTGACTTGGCATGCCTGATCATTTTGACACGTGGCATGATCCTATTGACTCTTCTGTTTGACTTGGCGTGCCACATCATTTGACACGTGGCACCAAACTGGGCATCTAGGTAGATGACATCTTAGGCTTAATGAAGTGGGCTCATCACTTTAGCCTAATTAAATGGGTTAGCCCCTGGATTAAGACTTATTTATTTAATCCATATATATTGGACTTATATAATTAATTCAATTAGCCCATAATATTTATTTGGACTAGTATATTTAAAATATAGTCTAAATTATTTATTGAATTTAAATTCAAAATTTTATATGCCTACAAGAATATTTTCATAGCTCGAACTCGAAGCCTCTTATTAAAGGTGAAAAATTTACATTCATCTTATCACACCCGCAATGAGACCGACTAAATTATTCTTTTGTTGAATGATGTAGTTGGTTTAAAAGTTATGTATATGTAATCAATTATAAATTCTGAAGTGAACATTTTTTGGTATGATTATAAGTATTTAGAACTCACTAGTTAGAAAATTCAAATACTTGCTAGGTAGGACCTATGAAGGGAGAAATGAGCTCTATCCTCCGAGGTTGGTTATTCTCAAAGCATCAACGCGAAACTGTTATTAAAGTTGAAAAAATGTTCATTCATCCCACTGCAATCGGACCGACTAAATTATTGAGCAAAATATGTAATTGGTCCGTCGTCTAACCAGCGTGGCGGCTTTTGTAATGGCTAGAGATGGACCTATGGCTTAGATCGAGAGGTCATCGGACCTCGTAAACTTCGGTAAAAATCTTGTGTATATTTATATGTATATCTTGAAAATGATTAATTTAAATTATTTAATACTTTTAACGCTAAAAACTTATAGGAATCACTAATTGAACAGAATATTGTGCTTCCGTGACATTAAATTAGTGGGTCCGCCTCCGGTAACGGAGGAAATGGGAACTCAAATAAGGCAAACCAACTAATTGTCTTATTCGTTGGGAACGTTTCAGTGGGATTCCCATCATTACATCTACGGCGCAGTGTAGTTTTTTTAGTTGCCCCTCCACTCCCCTCAGCCCCAACGCCTATTTATTTCCTTCATATTCAATTCATTGCTGCAGCAACAATTTCAGTTGCAGATTGAGTTCGGGATAATCTCTGCATTTTTTCTCCTGGCCAATTCAAAGAGTTGAAACTAAAGTCCATTTTCTAGGTACTTTTTCAGATCCTAATATTCACTTTTTTCCTCAATTTAATTGTATCTGGACTCTGGAGTGAACTATGTAAATTATCTGTAATTTTTATTATCTTTGCTTTATTTTCACCTAGACTGATGATTATGCTTCTTTTTTTTTTTATTAGCGGAATTCGTTTTTGTTGCTCTTTTACCTCGGAAAACTTGTTTAGTTTGTTGTGTAGTGTATTTCTGTGATGGATAGAGTCATTTTTATGTCTAAATGATTTGGTACAATTTTAAATAACTGGTGTCACGGTCACATGACTAAATGGGAGCCTTGACGTAACTGGTAAAGTTGCTGCCATGTGATCAGGATGCCACGAATTCCGACCGTGGAAACAACATTTCGCAGAAATGCACTTAGCTACCTATTACAAGCACAATTGACTGCTAGGCTAAACAAATTAGGTGCAATTTTTATCAAACAGTTGGGCTCTTTCAGTGAACTTCTGCTTTTTCTCTCTCTGAATTCTTTTGTCTGCCTGAAAAGCATCATCGTTTTAATAAGATCAGACATATATGTGTGGATAGGATCAAGAATCTACGGTGACGAGAAGTTAGGTGTTTTAGTAGGAGTAAGGTAGAGGGCACCCATACTTCCCCTAATTTCCGACCAGTTCTTAAATCTCAATTGAGGTTTTAAGCTTTTTTTGATAGCTTCTTGTAATCCAGCAGTTCTATTTTCCGTTGTGCAAGTAGAAAATTCTACAGCACAGATTTGGACAAGTTGAGATCCTATGGAGAAACTCGTATTTCAAAATGGTGTCAAGAAGGATCAGTTGCTTTCTGCGGTAAATGATGATCATGGTGGAGTTATAGTGGAATTGAAGGAGCCTATGGACACCACTGTCTTCCAAAACATGCTTAAAGCTTCATTATCCAAGTGGAGTTTGCAGGTGTGCTGCTTGTTTTCTTAGTTTTGAGTAAAGATGAGCATTATCTTGATGTTGACTGTCCACCTTTATTTAGCTTCCCACTGAATTATACTTGAGAAATAGAAACACCAAATTTTTTGTTTGTCCATTATTTATTGCTGTATGTGTTATGCCCAGGGATGGAGGGAGAGTAGAAGTTATTGGTTCGGCCGAACCCAATAGCTTTGGTCCAAACCATATTTTAAGACATTCTTTCAATGTATAAATTACTAATTTAGAACCCAGTAACTTAAAATATTTAATATTCTGAACCCATAAGCTTCAAATCTTGGCTCCGCCTCTGGTTATGCCACATGTTTCCCCTTCTTACTGGCATTTCGTATTGTTCGAAGTTCTGTCACCATTGTGTTTGTGGTTGATTTTGTATAAGATGAGAAGCTTCTGTTGACGACAGAGGCGGTGCAAACTTTTCCTGTTTGGCTGAAAGATTGTAGCAGTTTTCATAAGAACTAGGTGCCTGGCTTCTGTTATGGCTGTTCGACCGTCTTCGACTTGCATGATATTATAACCTCTTACAGTGTCGCATAAAGTGAGCTGTGTAGCAAGAATAACTGTGTAAGTAGTGTTTAAGGTAGCGGACTACTATTTTGTCTCTTAGTTCTTTTCTTCTAGTTTGACATTATATATTTTGCAGGGCAAGAAGGGTGTTTGGATCAAAGTGCCAATTCAACTTGTAAATTTGGTTGAAACTGCAGTTAAGGTGATTTCTCTATGCTTTTTTGAAACTTGAATAGGATAAAGTTACGTCGACATAAGGAGGTTCTTTGGGTTCCGTTTTGTACACTTAGACATGTCCTAGACTTGCTACTCTAATTAGAGGCTTAAAATCTGTACCATGTCATAAAAAAACATCTTCAGACTAACAAATTTGCTAATAAAACCAAAAACATTGACTTATGGCCAGGGGCGGATGTAGCGAAATTCCGACGGGTTCAATTGAACCCATAATTTTGATGCGGTGCATAAATTTACGTGTAAAAATTTACTACAATTGCAACAACGAGTAGATATGAACCCATAACTTTAAAAATATTGCTAGTTTTATATTAAGAATCTTAAATGCCGAACCCGTGGAGTTTAAATCTTGGATTCGCCTCTGCTTATGGCATTATAATATATCATGTTGTTGTTGGAGGTTGAAATTAGAGAATCACTCCCGATACTGAACGTGAGTTTTTTTGTTAGAATCTACTATAGAAAACTACTTAACAACATCATTGTACAAACTCAGGTTCTTAACTACCTCATATCATACTTCAGGTTGAGAAAAATATATCACTAGCTTTGCGATAAAATTGATCCAAATGTATGACATTTACCACAGGAAGGGTTTTGGTACCACCATGCCGAACCACATTACCTGATGCTTGTGTATTGGATTCCTGAAACTGAGAATACCATCCCAGCAAATGCCTCACATCGAGTGGGTATTGGCGCTATTGTCTTAAATGAGAAAAGAGAGGTAACTCAGAGCTACTTTCATTATATGTAACTATCTACTCCCATTCTGGTTTTGTATCCATGTAAAGGGAAGAATAATGTGTTCGCCTGTGATTGTTCTGCTTTCCTCAGTATCTTATTCCCTAATTGAATGATTACAGTTCTGTTATTTTGAAGTAGTATATAGCATGCGCTCGGTGCTTCAAATGGCTTTTTAAGATGATGAATGGTTGTTTTCAACCAATTAACTAGTCTATCTTGCACACAGGGGAAGTCAGGATTTGAAGTTACTGCGTTCGGGATTCTACCCTTTTTATGTTATTGGGTTCTAAAGTAAGAATTTGTAATTATTCAATGGATTTCTAAGACAGATATAGGGTTTGCACTAAAGCTACTAAGTTTAGCCGAACCCGTTACCGAAGCTCGTGCTCCGCCCCTATTCCTTCATGGTGTAGACTAAGCTTATTTTCATTTCATGCATGTGACAAAAGTTTTTGTTCACTTCAATTCATTCTACTAAAATCGGGATTAACGACTGGTCCTTCTGATACAATTTCACTTTAGTGTCTTGAAAATAAACTCTTTCACTTGTCACTTGCTATGTACTGGTGAATTTACTGATGTACCAAAGGACCTTTGTGCGTAAATAGTTTGATTGCACATTAAGTTTGCAATGAATGAAACATATTTGGATCATTAGAAATATTTCTTTTGTCTCAGACCACTATGCTTGAGCATCTTGGTGGTGATTATTTACAGGATTCACAATTTTCCAGTCTAAGTTTGGGAAATTATTTTGCTTTTAGTTGCTTGTTGTCCAAGAAAATAGCGGCAGATTAAAGGGAACTGCGGTATGGAAGATCCCTACTGGCATTGTTGAGGAGGTATGCACATTCGATGGAGCTAAAATCAGCAGCAAAAATTAGTCATACGACATCCAAACTGTATGTTGAGCTCTTTATTCTGCAGGGTGAGGATATATTTGAAGGAGCAATAAGGGAAGTAAAGGAAGAAACAGGAGTAAGTTTATTGAATATTGAAAGCTGCATAATGTGTTATTTTCCTTCTGTACATTTGACGGGTATTGCTTCTCTGATATTTGCTGTGTTTCATTTATTGCAGATTGATACTGAATTTCTTGAAGTGCTTGCATTCAGGTAGGGAACTCGTGCCATGTTAATTTGAATATCACAGTATGGAGGACATTCGATTTGAAATGAAGTGGACATTTTGCCTATATTAGATAAAAGATTAGTTTCCCGCTATATGTCTTTTGGAATTTCTTGCTGATTAAATTGAACAGTTGACAAAGGAGAAAAAGTTATTTAAACAGGGAAGTAGCATTTTGAACGACTGGAGTACTGTTGTGTAAAATTTTTTTCTCATATTCAAAACCTAGAAAATTTTGCCGAATGTCTGGATTTCTGCAGCAATAACATTTCTTATCAACAGGCAAACACACAAGGCGTTGTTTGGCAAGTCAGACTTATTCTTCATTTGCATGATGCACCCTTTATCATTTGACATTCAAAAGCAAGATTTAGAAATTGAGGCAGCACAGGTTTGTCAAGTTCAATTGTACAAATTTGTAACATTATTCGCCAGTGTTATTAAAAGCCATCACTTCATCGCTTTAAGCGATGAAACGATGCAAGGCAAGAGGTTATCGGTTCATGGGTGAAACGATGAGCACAAAGTGAAGCAGTCAGTACTTTGACTCTCAACTTTGAGGAGTTGGACTAATATCAGCATATTGTAGTAGTGAATACTGAAATAAGTTATTCTAACTGTAGTTTAATTATCATAGTACTAAAATTGTTTGGTATCTTTTTGTTTTTCCATAAATTTTGAGCTTCATTTCAAAGAAGTGTGCACTTCACTTCGTGCTTTTCGCATCAAATCCCGTGGACCTTGTCGGTTTTTTTTTTCCCACGCTTTTTGCTTTTAAAAACACGGATACTCTCTTAACATGGTACTACTGTCTTGTAGTGGATGCCACTTGAAGAGTATGCAGCTCAACCTTTTGTTCAGAAACATGGCATTTTCAAGTACACCAAAGATTTATGCTTGGCAAAGGCAGGAAGTGGTTACCCTGGGTTTACTCCTGTGCCGATAACATCATTTTTTGATGGTAGTACGAGTTTCCTGTATCTCAACAAGGATGGTCTGGACCAGGAAAGCTCTGCAATTCATCTCTGAAGGAAGGATATATTGGTACTTGAATTCTTCTGTAACTATTTTGATCTTATTCGTAAGTTAATATTTTCTTATAGCAATTGTTTTGATTTCCTATATGCAGTAATAATCTGTAATTTCCAACTTATCTTGGTGTCATATTATCTATACGTTGCACGGAAGAAAAAGATGTATATGGACGACACCAATTAGTTTGAAATACGTTGGCCATGCTAATATCTACTTTTAAGTCCTATATTTTCTAGTAGTCTAATAGTCCTTTCATAATTTTTTTTGCCAGTGAAAATATAGAGAATCTTTTAGTCCTTTTTATGCGCGGCTTCAACTTACTGAGGACATGGTCCTTGATAGGAGGTGTGGAGCTTTAGAATTAGGGTAGAACGATAGTAGGTAGTCGAGCGTATTTCTGTTCTGTACCAATAAGTTTCAGGGTTAGTCTGGTAGTTTGTCTTGTCTTAGATTGCTAGTAGTTCATGTTGTTTTCCTATTACCTTTTGCCTTGGTTTCTTAGTATTTTGTTGTTGTTACAACTTGTTGCTACTGTTTCCTTTTGTGTTATTGTATACGGTCGAAATCGGGGATGTCCGATTTCGTAGGCACGAGGGCTGCCTCGAGAGTAAGCTTGTAATAGACCATGCTCGAGCTCGATGACAGAGTATGGAGCGTAAAGATAGAAGTGCTCGCTGAAGATCGAGATTGAGCATAACCGACTTCGAGTAAGGCATAATAACGGAATGGCGAGATATTAGCAACCGACCGAAGATCTCGGCGGAAATCCCGGAACAGATCGAGTCAAGTGGTTATTGACACCAATCATGAGATTTATTTCCGTTATTAGAACTGTACCTTATTTAGGATTCTTCTACTATATAAAGAGGGACCCCATTCATTTGTACCATGATTATTCACTGATAAAGAATACATATGCTGCTCTCTATTTCATTTATTATCCATTATTGTTCATTACTGTTCTTGTTATCCTACCTCGAGACCATCTCGAATCGAGGTAGAAAGCACTGCTCGAGCACTGTTTTGATTCGCTTTACTGTTCAATTTACTCATTTAGTTCATTGTTTATCAATTGGTATTGGATTAGATCACATATCCTTAAAATCACAATACAAGTTTAATTGTTACTCGAATTTTAGGGTAAACAATTATTATCTTTCTTGGGCCGAGGGTCTACCTGAAATAGACTCTCTACCTTCATAAGGTAGGAGTAAGGTCTGCGTACACTACCAAGTGAGATTTCACCGGGTTGTTGTTGTTCCTTTTTATAAATGAAGAAACATGTTAAGTTAAAGACAACCTTGTTCTTCCCTTTATCAAAACGAAAATTATGTCTCGTCTAATCCCCCAAATACCATTCGCCTTTACCCTGCCGAATACAAAATAAGGAATCTGCAGATACCCTTCAGCTAGCACATGAAAGAGAGAAATTTACTACTAATCACACTAGATTTGGGACTTGCACCGTTGTGCATTGTGGAATAAGGCATAACTTGCTGGAAGGAAAAAGCTAGTGGTGTCCTTTGCCTGTTTGCGAAGGCAAAGATAAAAAATTTCTCGTGAATTAGCCCACGTAGCATGAAAGCAAAGAATGAGATTTGTGGAATTTTTTTCTTGTTATTTCATTCACAGTAGTCTTCCCTTTATATACAAATCTATGCTACAGATACAAAAAATGTAAATAATATATTCCTATACAATTATACTGTTTTTTATTGGCTATTGTATAACTAACAACAGAAAATTATTCGCATGTAGCATGTGGAAGCTTATAATATTCCTTCATCAGGTCCATTGAATGAATGGCTGGGATTTATCCCTCTCCTTCCAATCCAACGCTTAATATTAAGTCTCAAGAATATAACATCAATGGTTATGATGCTGACACGTGTCTTCACCTAACATAATCGAAGTCTTCAGACATAACTGTTGATACCCAATTTTTTCCTATAATATTTTTAAAATTGTATATATACCTTCAAAACTATGCATTAGCATCAATTAATATTTTTCTATAATTTCTGCAGTTTTAAGGATTTTAATTAACTTATCCCAGTATTTTTATTTATATAAATAATTACTAACTGCATTACAAATGACTTTATAACAATTTCATGGTTTAATTTTGCTATTTATATTTATATTAAGCTTAAATTATTTTACAAATAGTCACATTTCAGTTCTTAGGTTATCATTGCAATAACTTTGCAATTATAGTTCATGGATGCATTATTACATTATTTTGCTCGAAAATAGCTTGGTGTATTTTTAAAATATTGAGTAATTATTTTAAAGCATTTCTATGCATGAAAATCATTTTTATAATCTGTTAATTATTTTTATCAATTATTTGGGTATTCTATAAATAACCCTTTTTATTTCAGACTTAACCCTTTTAATACCAGCCCAAAACCCCTTTAAGCCCAATCTGTGTACACCCGGCCCAATAACCCCGTTTAATCGTGGTCGGTGATCCTTTTGATCAACGATCCACGATTAAACTTGCCTTATTAATCCCTAACCAGCCCTAACTCTTCCCATTCCTCTCATTCCGCCATCACCGGTTCCCCCACCCCAACTCTCTCTCAACTCACCCTAACCCTAATCGCCGTCACCAGCGAGAACCTTCCTCCTATGGCGTTTCCTTGCCTTCTCTGACCACCACTGGTCTCCTATACTCCATGGCTCTTCGATTTCATGGGTCCTTGAGAAGATCTCAAGGAAAGCCAACCTGTTCTGGTTTGAAACTTGTTTATGTCTCAGGCCATTTTCGTCTGTAACTAAGGATTTCCTCTTGTTTTTATTACGAATCCATGGGTTTTTGACCGATTCTGTTCATCTCTACTATTTTTTGAAAACCCTAGTTTCACTACTGGTCGAATCTTCTCAGATCTTTGTAGATCTGAAATGATTCTAGTGTTATCAAGTGTTTTCCTTTAAAAATCTCTTGTTTTAATTAACTGTTTCGATTTTATTTTCTCTTTCTAAAACTAGGGTTCATCCCAGAATTTTCTTCAAAGATTTTTCTAAATTCTCAGTGTTTAATTAATTAATTCTTTCTTCACCATCTTGACTAATTTTCGCATGTGTGCTCAAACCCTAGACGATTCTGTGTGATATACTGATTTGTTCAATTTTGTTTCAATATTTTGGTTATGTCTGTGAACTAGTCGTATTAATTTATTCTATTTTTGGGACTTAAATATTTTCCCTGTTAAATCCAGTATTCTTTGGGATTTTTGCCCTAATTGATCTCTATTGATGATTCAAACCAGCTTTTCTTATTAAATCCGATATTTCTGTGAGGTTTTACTTAATTGATTTCTATTTAGGGAATCTGAATAACCCTTTCCTATAAAATCAGTAGTCTTTGAAGATTTGACTGATTGATTCCTATTAAATGTCCTGTTAAAATCAGTGTGTGCTGAAATTTTATTTGTTTCTTTATTTGTGACCTTAATTGATCATACTTGCCTTAATTAGTTATCAGTATGATTTTGGAATTTCTACTGACTCCCTATATGGTATTATTTTGAGTCCTTACCTTAATTGAACCCCATGCTGTGACCATTAATTGATTACCCACCCAATTAAGGGGTCTATTCCGGACTCTCCTATAAAAATTGATTCCATAATTGATTAATTGCTTCTAATTAATTGAACTGTGATTCTTTTTACCTTATTTTGATTTACTCCCTAAGTGTTATATATATACTCTCATTTTGATTCTTCAAAAAAAAAAAAATAGTTCAAAAGGCGCACACACACATAAACTTTCTCTCATATCCCTCTAATACTTAGGTTCATTGCTTGTCTAGCTGGCTGAAAGCCAAGGCTAGACTTTTCAATCCTGCCTACTTTACCTTCTGTTTCTGCTTCCTTAACTGGTATGTTCCTATCTCAATGTCATTATGAAATTCAAATTTATGTGCTCCTTGTTGCTTTGTTTCTACTAAGGCTATGTCTCTTATGTACTAGTGTGACTACTACATAGTTAACTCTGTTTATTGCCTGATCAGCATGTTTAAGTTTCACTCTTCTTGTTTATTACTTTAACCAACATGTTTATCTTAATTTAAGTACTTCCATCTTTCCTGTTTACTTCCTTCAACCAGCATGCTTATTTTGTGTCTCAAACTCATATTTTATATACTTGACTTCAATTGGCATGACTAATTCTGTGTATTTAGACCCCTCTCCTCAGCATGACCATTCTTACACTTAGTCTTTGTGTTTTACTATCTATTGCTGCTAGCATCAAGTATGACTTTCCTGTTGAGACTCTAAATCAGTAGTCCACGTTCTAATGAATGCTATGAATTTGGTTGTCAATCAACCCCTGCTTGTTCTATGTACTTGTTTGTTCAATATGCTCTCATTCTTATCCTGTTTATGTGTTTCTGATTTAAGCTTCCTGTGTTCCCAACCCTTGATCCCCTCTCTGTAAAATTGTTTGTCCTCACCTAGAGTTTTTAACAAATTGAGTTGAATCTGGGCACTTTTAGGCTTTGTGACTATGCTGTTGGTTATTGAACCTTCTTTTCTCAAAATGTTTTCCCTCTTTAATATGTTTTCCCAAACTGTTTCCACTCCTGAAGTATTCTTCACTTCTAAATGTTTGACTTCTATACGTTTTTCCTAAAGTTATTCCAAGTATGTCAAGCACTCTCACTCTTACTCTTAGAATAATTAGGATTCTGCCCCTCCAGTGTGTGTACTTCCTAGGAGCCCATGAGACTCCTCCAAACTCTGGAACACTGGGGCTGGCCCTTCTACACTACACAAAAACTGTTTCTCTTTTAGGAGTCTTGGTGTGAGCATTGCCCGGGGTCCCTGAGGCCCTTGGGAACTTTGACGCACCAGGATACTCTCTTGGACATTATGAGATATTGGTACCTTGTATTTGGTTGAAGGCCTGGTCCTCCAGGTTTACTTTTAGGCCTATCCAGGCTCCCTATAGTATAGCAGTTTCATTTCTGTAATTCATTCATTCTTGGCTTGTAATAATAATTCTTGTAAAACAGATATTGAGGATATTAGTAAAATGGGAGGGACTTTTATATGTGTTTTGTGGGGGCAATTGGGTAGAAATCATGCTCTTAGAATTACTATGACTATTTGCTTGCATTAGGAATCATGCTCTTAGGATTGTTTGTGCATTAGAAAACATGTTCATAGGCATCATATCGTTTGTTCTAAAACTTCTTCTTTTCTAAAAAACTCTGCATACATCATGCCTGCTTAGAAATCCTGTCACTAGGTTGTTATTAATTCTGCCTAATAATCATGTTCATAAAGTTCTCCTATGTGCATTAAAAACCATGTTTTAGGACTTTTATTGCACTCGCCTGAATACCACGCATATGTCTAGATAGTATAAAAAGCAGTCCAAACGCCTAGATATCATGCTTATAGAGATAAATATATAAAACCAGCTCTGTAACGTTTATGATTATTTTTCAGCACTTGGACAGCATGCCTATAGGACATAATGAACTCAAACTGCCTGTTTAAAATGGCTTGTTAGTATTAAGACTCTGATTAACAATTAGATATCATGTTCCACGCTCAGGCAATCCTGTAGGATAATTGAAATCTTGCAAATTGTAAAATTATGCTTTGCTTATTTGTGAACTGCCCAGATTCAACAGATTCTAAAATCAGTAGGCAAAACACAATGCTGCATATTCTCTACTTGTCATGCTCACCTAGATATCCTGTTCTAGGACCTTTCTGAAACATCTAAATTCTTGTTGTTTGAGACGTGCTAATTATCTGTTTACTTGTGGAGGTAAACATGAGCCCCTTAATTGTTCTTTTACTTGACAGTCCTATATGTTCTTTGTTGTCGCTTAGATTTTCTCCTTTAAACACCTTAGGAGAGTCTCGAACTTCCTAAATTAGAGGTCCTAAACACCTCCAGGGCCATAAGGAAGGGACGTAATGCACGCATAGAGTTCGTTTAATTAAAACCGCTAAGGGAAGGGTAATTTGGTAGTAAAAGGATATGATGACATGTGCGCTAATGTCACGTGTAACCCCTCTAGTTGAGGAAGGTTTACCGGTTACTGTACAGATGTGATCCTATAGGCTAATAGACTTAGGACTTCCCTTATTTTTATACATATGTGTGCTTAGACTGCTTTATTTGTTAAATGACTAATTCACAAAATAAGTTTGGCCGGGACCCACTGTTGTGGACCTCGAGGGGTGCCTAACACCTTCCCCTCAAGGTAATTTCAAGCCCTTACCCAATCTCTAGTAACACAACCCGATTTTTATGAGTTATTTGCAATAGGTGCCCTAACGCACCTTAAATCCGTTAGGTGGCGACTCTTCAACTTCCATACCCATTTCCCAANTTGTAAGTTAGTCTTAAGCATGCTTATTTTATTAATACCTGCGCACCCTTTCCCTTTCCCCTTATGTGAATTTAATTGCCCGTTTTGAGTATTTATGATTTCCTTTACTGCAGAAACTAACTTATTTCTTTGTTTTCGTTTCTTAAACGTCTTTCAATTATTAAATACCGCATTTATTATTTTTCTAACGTGCAAATACGTGACAACATGCTATTTACTGCTGCATAAATCATGTTGAACATCATATTCCACTTGTGCGTAATCAATCCTATAGAAACGCTTGATGAGTGGTTGCACTCTTCCTATATATCATCCTTTAAATTCGGAAAGGTTTATTTGCGGTAAAACTAGTCGAGCGGTGCAATCGACGGTTCCGTGCCTTTCTCCCTCAAGTTGTCCGCTTGAGGGTACCAGTCTAGACCCACATAGCAACCTTACTCCGATTATAACTGTACATGCATCATGGTCAAACCTAGCCGGGTTAATATGTTGTCCACATAATAACCCTTTAATACAAACCTTATCCAAAGTCCACGGGGATTTCCATAATCTGAACGGACGCGACCACGTTTTGTGCATAAATTTTGGAGAACTAAATGATAATATGCTAATCATGGATATATAAATATTCGAATCTGGAGGGGGAAGGATCTAACCTTATTTGTTTTGCAGAAAATGAGGCACGAGGTCCCAAGGTTCGGCATGGTCCGTAGTATACCACCACTGCTACTAGATTGGTGGGAAGATCTTTCCTCAAGTGATAAAATCATGTGAAGAAGGTCCTTCTGGGACCAAGTATATTAGATTTATTTGCTTCTCTAAATGTAATAAGGCCAAGTGCCAGTAGTGACTTATCTTTTATTATCTTAGTGTCATTTTGGGATTCGTCTATTTTTTATATTAATGAAATGAGGCATTTGTTGGCATCTAAGTTCTCCAAAACAACTTGTCGCCAGGCCTACCACGGTCACAACGAGGCTCCTAAAATAGGACGCGAATTTACATTCCGCAATATGTGTTTGAATATTGCAAATATTCTTTTCAGAACTCTTACTAACTTGGCTACCTTTTGTTTTTATTTCTTTCTTTTGATTATTCCCATTCCCCAAAGGTTGGTTCATGCATATTGCCATCATCAACTTATCATACTAGATCCAGGGGCCCTCCACCTTTTCCTCCTCCAAGTCCACCAAAAGGCAAAGGGAAAGCAAAGATGGATGATTCGAACGGCACCAGAAAAGACAACAACACACATGTTGAACATGAAGAAGCTTCTGATGGACGAGGTACTCACGCCCCAAATGATGTGGTATCACGACTTGAGCAGAAAATACTGGAAGTCCAGGTGAGCTCGACCAGTTCCGGAGCTTAGAAAATCTATCCCTCACACTCAATATCCCAGATGTCAACCGTTCAAACACTCAGAACCCCGAACCACTGCAAATTACACCCAACAAGCGCCTACAAAATCCTCCCGCACATCACCATTACACAAACCCACCACAGAATCAAACTATCCCTCCATAATATCAGCAAAAAACCTACCATACTCCACAAAATACCCCATAAATCATTCCCGAACCCTAGAACTCTACCAATGATCACCATTATATCCAAACTCCGGGTCACCAAAACAACCCTATATACGTGGAAACCCTACCCCACTCCACTCAGCCCGTATCATATGCACCAGAATCCACTGAAAAGGACCTGCTCATTAAGAACCTGGCTGAAAAGCTCAAGAAGTTGACAAGTCGGGTTCAAAGCGTCGAAGGAGACAAAGGGATAGAAGGTCTGAACTATGAAGACCTATGCATACTGCCAGATGTAGAACTGCCGGAGAGTTACAAACCTCCCAAGTTCGAAATATTTGACGGAACAGGTGATCCCAGGGTTCATCTGAGGACTTATTGTGACAAGCTGGTAGCGATCGGAAAGGATGAAAGGATTCGAATGAAGCTTTTCATAAGGAGTCTTACAGGAGATGCTTTATCCTGGTGCATCAGCCAGGATCCTAAGAAGTGGGCCAACTGGGTGAGTATGGCGTCTGACTTCATGGACAGATTCGGGTATAACATTGAGAATGCGCCGGATGTTTTCTACATTCAGAACTTAAAAAAGAAGCCCACTGAGACCTTCCGCGAGTATGACACTCATTGGAGGTCAGAAGCAGCCAAATCCAGGCCGACATTGGATGAGGAACAGATGAACAAGTTCTTCATCATAGCACAGGACCCGCAGTACCATGAAAGATTGATGGTTATTGAAAACCATAAGTTCTCCGATATCATCAAACTCGGAGAAAGGATTGAAGAGGGCATTAAAAGCGGTATGGTGATAAACTTTGAGGCATTGTAGGCCAAAAATAAAGCATTGCAGTCAGGTGGTATATCGAAGAAGAAAGATGCGGGAACAACAATGGTCGCCTAAGGACCCGAAACTCCACATGTATATCAAACCTCCCCACTTACATACCAAACACCTCCATCTGCATACCAACCATCACCTCCCAGATATTTCCAACCCGCTACCGCCTACCATACATATAATTCCCAACCATCCTACTTTCAGTCACCTCCAACTCGTCCAAATTACCAAAAACCCAGGCCTAACTTTTATCGCAAACCACCCAGATAGTATACCGCCATTGCTGAACCCATCGACCAGTTGTACGAAAGGTTAAAGGCTTCTGGTTATGTCACCCCTATTCCCGCTGCGGCCATGGAGAATTCATCTGAATGGGTCAATCCGAATAAAACCTGTGCATATCATTCCGGTATGAAAGGGCATACTATTGACGAGTGGCGGACATTGAAGGATAAGATCCAGACATTGATTGACAATAAGATCATCCAGGCGAAGGAAGCTACACCCAACTTCCGCAACAAACCCCTCCCAAATCATAGAGGCGAAGGGATCAATGTGATAGAAACTGACGAGGAATGGGTCCCCAAGGGATCAATTGGACTTATCAAAAAAGGTGACGATCCTAAGAAACCCGCAGTCACGCTCAATCCTATTGTGGTACAGATACAACTGCCAGTTGAGGTTGAGGTAACCGTGTCGGTTCCATTTGAGGTTGAAGTAGCACCACTTGTGCCACACCTGAGTCAGACCTTCCATCAGGCCGATATTATATGGGGATCAAGGGAAGAAGAAGCGTTGGCGTCATTAAGGAATTTGTTCTTGGAAGATGAAGGCATGAATTGTTGTGTAATTGTCGAGGAGGAGGAAGAGGAAGGCCCTGCCATCAGAGCTGTGGAATGAGGATCATTCCTCAATAATTAGACTGTCAGACCATCCAGGGCCCGACGAGTCCCGGGGTAGCAAAGCTGAACAACATTATTTTATTTTTCTGAATGATGATTTCCGTTTCTGCATTTTGTTTAAAATAATATTTCCAATATTCCAAAACGTTGTTTTAATTATTGAAAACCGCATTTGTTTGATACTTTCAATGAATTAGTGATTACTATTACCATTTTTCTCTCATACCTTTATCTATACAACATTACTATTTCCTATCTCGATGAACCGGCAACTGCGACATGTAATGAGGCAACACGACAAAAGGATAGGGATTCGGAAAGAGGATGAATGCATTATGTCACAGACAACTTTATCATAACTGAATGTCCATAGCCTTCAATAAAAGAGTCAAGCCGAGATAGTTCACACTGGGGCAGCTGGTGTTGAAGAAGATCTTTCTGCATCAGGATGAAGCCAAAGGGAAATTCTCTCCCAACTGGCAAGGTCCTTACGTGGTTTACAGAGTATTGACAGAAGGAGCCCTCATACTTGCAGAAATGGACGGAGAAGTTTGGCCAAAACCAATCAATTCAGATGCAGTCAAGCGATATTATGTGTAACTATTTATGTTTCCGCAAATGATGTAAATTGAACTACGCTCGACCTGATTCCCATTTAAGAGGGGATATGTAGGCAGCCCTGTGGGTTCGGTCACAATTCAATAAAAAATTTATTTTCCCCACCATCAGAAACTAGGGCAGAATTTTGAGGAGGACTCTCAAAATTCCGAAGCAAGTTCAGCCAATCGCAGCATATCAGCAGTCAGAAATGTTTGTCCGTCTAACTGGGGAAGAATTTCGAGGAGGACCCTCAAAATTCTACGGCAAGAGAAGTCGCAATATCTCGGACCGTGTCACAGTCACTGGTTCATCTAACCAATTTCTAAAAAACTTATTTTTACTATGACTTTGAAAACTACGCATGCTTGCTTTTGAAATAACTCTGTTCAGCAAACGCTACCCCCAATGATTTGAACAGGATCTTCAGACCGAGCAAATAAATTCAAGCAAGATGACGGAGGCACGAACCGACCTCCCCCTTATAGAACTCATAATTTTTCTTTGAATGCAGAAACAAGGAATATGCACGCCTCGAAATCACAACCTTCATGACAACCACGATACTGAATCTACTACCAGCTAAGAAATACTCTGCTATCTCCTACTATTTGTTCTCTTTGCATGAGACTAAGCTTTGTCTCAATCTTGCATGAGGCTAAGCCCTGCCTCCATATTTGCATAAGGTTAAGTATTGCCTTCAATTCTGCATAAGGCTAAGCACTGCCTTCAAATATTGCATGAGGCTAAGCCCTGCCTCCATATTTGCATAAGGCTAAGCACTGCCTTCAATTCTGCATAAGGCTAAGCATTGCCTTCAAATATTGCATAAGGCTAAGCCCTGCCTCCATATTTGCATAAGGCTAAGCGTTTCCTTCAATTCTTCATAAGGCTAAGCACTGCCTTCAAATCTTGCATGAGGCTAGCCCTGCCTCCATATTTACATAAGACTAAAACTGCCTTCAATTCTGCATAAGGCTAAGACTGCCTTCAAATCTTGCATGAGGCTAAGCCCTGCCTCCATATTTTCATGAGGCTAAGCCCTGCCTCCATATCTGCATAAGGCTAAGCACTGCCTTCCATCTGCATGGGACTAAGCCTTGTCCCTAAATCTTGCATGAGACTAAGCGCTGTCTCCATATCTGCATGAGGCTAAGCCTTCCCTCTCCATTTGCATAAGGCTAAGCAATGTCTTCCATCTGCATGCGACTAAGACCTGCCCCTAATCTTGCATGAGGCTAAGCCCTGCCTCCATATCTGCATAAGGCTAAGCACTGCCTTCCATCTGCATGGGACTAAGCCTTGTCCCTAAATCTTGCATGAGACTAAGCTCTGTCTCCATATCTGCATGAGGCTAAGCCTTGCCTCTCCATTTGCATAAGGCTAAGCAATGTCTTCCATCTGCATGGGACTAAGACCTGCCCCTAATCTTGCATGAGGCTAAGCCCTGCCTCCTATTTGCATAAGGCCAATCATTGCCTTTTTATTTACCGAGACTAAGCACTATCTATTTTCTCTTCTTTCGGGCTAAGCTCTGCCCTCAAATTTATACAAGACTAAGCCTTGTCTTGTCGCTCCTAGCATCATGTCTTTGCATATCATGGGCTGAAATATCGCCAACTTGTCCAAAGGCGTCATTGTCTAAAGGCATCATCCTCATAGCCGGAAGACACCATGTCATGGTCTGAGGATATCTCACATTTGCATATCATTATTCAAAGGCGTCATAGTTCGGAGGCATCATTTTCATGGCCCGAGAACACCATTTCATGGCCTGCGAATCCCTCACTAAACAATTCATGGCTCACGACACCATGGTCTAAGGACGTCATCCTCAACCTTCCAAAGACAATTCTTATGGTCTGAAGGGAATCTGCATCATGTTTAAATTTTCGCACAAATATATGCTCGTAGTATCTCTTTACTTGCAGTTGACCCGATAAGCAACCGCTACCCCAACAGGAGCAATCCCGCTCCAGTTCTTTCAAATTACCTCAAACATGACCGCTCACCATAACCATTTTTTCACCTATTCCAAAACCTCGTGTCCGTTCTTGTGGTTACTTCATCGGTACATTCCGCCGATGAATCCAGAACTAAACACGGCCTGATTCCTGTAAGACCAGGGAAATGTAGGTAGCTCAGAAACTAGAGTGCGGCCTAAATCTCTCAAACCATCTCGTTCGATCAAAATTGGCCATCATATCTTTACCCGACAACTCTTTTCATCCTTCCCAGGTAAAGAAGGACAATTGTTGATACCCAATTTTTTCCTATAATATTTTTAAAATTGCATATATACCTTCAAACTATGCATTAGCATCAATTAACATTTTTCTATAAATTCTGCATTTTTAAGGATTTTAATTAACTTATCCCAGTATTTTTATTTATATAAATAATTACTAACTGCATTACAAGTGACTTTATAAAAATTTCATGGTTTAATTTTGCTATTTATATTTATATTAAGCTTAAATTATTTCACAAATAGCTACATTTCAGTTCTTCGGTTATAATTGCAATAACTTTGCAATTATAGCCTATGCATGCATTATTACATTATTTTGCCAGAAAATAGCTTGGTGTATTTTTAAATATTGAGTAATTATTATAAAGCATTTCTATGCATGAAAATTATTTTTATATCTGTTAATTATTCTTATCAATTATTTGGGTATTTGACAAATAGCCCTTTTTATTTCAGACTTAACCTTTTTAATACAAGCCCAAACCCCTTTAAGCTCGATTTGTGTACACCCGACCCAATAACCCCATTTAATCGTGGTCGTTGATCCTTCTGATCAACGGTCCACGATTAAACTTGCCTTATTAATCCCTAACCAGCCCTAACCCTTCCATTCCTATCATTCTGCCGTCACCCGTTCCCTCACCCCTCCAACTCTCTCTCAACTCACCCTAACCCTAATCGCCATCACCAGCGAGAACCTCCCTCCTATGGTGCTTTCGTGCCTTCTCCAACCACCACTGGTCTCCTACACTCCATGGCTCTTCGATTTTTTGGGTCCTTGAGAAGATCTCAAGGAAAGCCAACCTGTTCTGGTTTGAAACTTGTTTCCTGGCCTGTCTCAGGCCATTTTCGTTTGTAAGTAAGGATTTACTCTTGTTTTTATTACTAATCCATGGATTTTTGACCGATTCTGTTCATCTCTACTATTTTTTGAAAACCCTAGTTTCACTACTAGTTGAATCTTCTCAGATCTGAAATGATTCTAGTGTTATCGGGTGTTTTCCTTTAAAAATCTCTTGTATTAATTAACTGTTTCGATTTTATTTGCTCTTTCTAAAACTAGGGTTCATCCCAGACTTTTCTCCAAAGATTTTTCTAACTTCTCAGTGTTTAATTAATTGTTTCTCACCATCTTGACTAATTTTCGCATGTGTGCTCAAACCCTAGACGATTCTGTGTGATATACTGATTTGTTCAATTTTGTTTCAATATTTTGGTTATGTCTGTGAACCAGTCGTATTAATTTATTCCATTTTTTGGATCTCTATTGATGATTCAAACCCGCTTTTCTTATTAAATCCGGTATTTCTGTGAGGTTTTACTTAATTGATTTCTATTTCGGGAATATGAATAACCCTTTCCTATAAAATCAGTATTCTTTGAAGATTTTACTGATTGATTCCTATTAAATATCCTGTTAAAATCAGTGTGTGCTGAAATTTTTTTTATTTCTTTATTTGTGACCTTAGTTGATCATACTTGCCTTAATTAGTTATCAATATGGTTTTGGGATTTCTACTGACTCCCTATATGGTATTATTTTGAGTCCTTACCTTAATTGAACCCATTGTTGTGACTGTTAATTGATTACCCCCCAATTAAGGGGTCTATTCCGGACTCTCCTATAGGAATTGATACCATAATTGATTAATTGCTTCTAATTGATTGAATTGTGATTCTTTTTACCTTATTTTGTTTACTCCCTAAGTGCTATATATATACTCTCATTTTGATTCTTAAAAAAAACAGCTCAAAAGGCACACACACACACACATAAACTTTCTCTCATCTCTCCCTGCAACCTGTATTCATTGCTTGTCTAGCCGGCTGAAAGCCAAGGCTAGACTTTTGAATCCTGCCTAATTTACCTTCTGTTTATGTGTTTCTGATTTAAGTTTCATGTGTTCCCAACCCTTGATCCCCTCTCTGTAAAATTGTTTGTCCTTACCAAGAGTTAATTAACAAATTGAGTTGAATCTAGGCACTTTTAGGCTTTGTGGCTATGTTGTTGGTTATTGAACCTTCTTTTCTCAGAATGTTTTCTCTCTTAATATGTTTTCCCAAACTATTTCCACTCCTGAACTATTATTCACTTCTAAATGTTTTACTTCTATACTGTTTTCCTAAAGTTATTCCAATATGCCAAGCACTCTCACTCCTACTCTTAGAATACTTAGGATTCTTCCCCTCCAGTGTGTTACCTGCCTAGGATCCCATGAGACTTCTCTGAACTCTGGCACACTGGGGCTGGCCCTTCCACACTGCACAAAAATTATTTTTCTTTAAAAGGAGTCTTGGTGTGAGCATTGCCCGGGGTCCCTGAGGCCCTTGGGAACTTTGACGCACCAAACTACTCTCTTGGACACTATGAGATATTGGTACCTTGGATTTGGTTAAAGGTCTGGTCCTCCAAGTTTACTTTTGGGCCTATCCAGGCTCCCTATAGTATAGCAGTTTCACTTATGTAATTCATTCATTCTTGGCCTGTAATAATAATTCTTGTAAAACAGATATTGGGGATATTAGTAAAATGGGAGGGACTTTTATATGTGTTTTGTGGGAGAAATTGGGTAGAAATCATGCTCTTAAGATTACTATGACTATTTGCTTGCATTAGGAATCATGCTCTTAGGATCATTTGTGCATTAGAAAATATGTTCATAGGCATCATATCGTTTGTTCTAAAACTTCTTCTTTTCTAAAAAATTCTGCATACATCATGCTTGCTTAGAAATCCTGTCACTAGGTTGTTATTAATTCTGCCTAATAATCATGTTCATAAAGTTCTCCTATGTGCATTAGAAACCATGTTTTAGGACTTTTATTGCACTCGCCTGAATACCACACCTATGTCTAGATAGTATAAAAAGCAGTCCCAACACCTAGATATCATGCTTATAGAGATAAATATATAGCAGTCTCAACATCTAGATATCATGCTTATAGAGATAAATATATAAAACCGTCTCTGTAACGTTTATGATTATTTTTCAGCACCTAGAAAGCATGCCTATAGGACATAATGAACTCAAACTGCCTGTTTAAAATCACTTGTTAGTATTAAAACTCTAATTAACAATTAGATATCATGTGCCACACCCAGGCAATCCTGTAGGATAATTGAAATCTTGCAAATTGTAAAACTATGCTTTGCTTATTTGTGAACTGCCCAGATTCAACAGATTCTAAAATCAGTAGGCAAACTGATTAGGTTTCTATCACTTCGCCTTAACACAATGCTGCATATTCTCTACTTGCCATGGTCACCTAGATATCCTGTTCTAGGACTTTTCTGAAACTTCTAAAATCTTGTTGTTTGAGACGTGCTAATTATCTATTTTTTTGTGGAGGTAAAGATGAACCCCTTAATTATTCTTTTACTTGGCAGTTCTATATGTTCTTTGTTGTCGCTTAAATTTTCTCCTTTAAACACCTTAGGAGTGTCTCGAACTGCCTAAATTAGAGGTCCTAAACACCTCCGGGGCCATAAGGAAGGGACGGGTAATGCACGCATAGAGTTCATTTAATTAAAACCGTTTATAACCGCCTAAGGGAAGGTTAATTGGATAGTAAAAGGATATGATGACCTGTGCACTAATGCCACGTGTAACCCCTCTATTTGAGGAAGGTTTACTGGGTATTGTACATATATGATCCTATAGGCTAATAGACTTAGGACTTCCCTTATTTTTATACATATGTGTGCTTAGACTGCTTTATTTTTTAAATGACTAATTCATAAAATAAGTTTGGCTAGGACCCACCATTGTGGACCTCGAGGGGTGCTTAATACTTTCCCCTCAAGGTAATTTCAAGCCCTTACCCAATCTCTGGTAACACAAATCGATTTTATGAGTTATTTGCAATAGGTGCCCTAACGCACCTTAAATTCGTTAGGTGACGACTCTTCAACTTTCATACCCCTTTCCCAAAAGGAAACGAGTCGTCTCAAAGCATGTCGAAATCCGGACTCCCGCGAAAGGGGGAAAAAGAGGGCGCGACAATAACTTTAGAAAGTCCGAAGAAATCTTTACAAGTTCTTCTTCTCACTTCTTTTTCTTTCTTATGCATTCATCGTCTTCATCTTCCATTAAATTATCATGGGGGTTCTGTTCTTCAACATAGCAGGAACTACGTAGAGGATATGACTAAGAAGAAGAAGCTTTATGCTCTTGTTCTCATTTACATAATACTATTACAAAGGGAAAAGCTCGAAAAGGTGCAAATAGGGGGGGGGGGGGGGGGGTGAATACAAAAAAATTATTTTTAAAAATGAAAATTGAAAAAAAACACAAGCCCCAA
>ML369750.1:0-56419 GCA_005239525.1 Nicotiana knightiana | reverse complement strand
GGGGGGGGGGAGGGTTGAATCAGAAATAATCATATTTACAACTGATAATTGAAAAATAGTCATAGCTCCAAAAGTAAGCGAGATTTAGTCACTTTTCATGTAAAGATAAAATCTGAACGAAAATACTCTTAAAATCCGGAAATATTCCAGCATAATATGTTAAAGTTCGACTTTTTTACATATGAGCTTCCGGCATAATATGCTGAAATTTTATTATATACTGGAATTCCACCATAATATGTTTAAAAATTTTATGCAGGAGCTCCATAATCTCGCATATAACGTTGGAACTTTTCATTTGCTAGATTCCAATATAATATGCCGGATGTTTATACGCGAAAGCTTCATAATCCAGCATATTATGCTGGAACTTTCGTGTTCAGTAAAATAGTACTTATTTTTTAATGACTAACAAACGTGACTATTTTTCAATTATCAATTTGAAAACTGGCTAGCCCATGCTATTTTTATCCAAATATGCTTATGCTCTATTTGGAATTGCTAAACCGTTAGATGCCTTTCGTTTTGTTCCATTCATGCTTTCACATTTAACAAATCATTTCCTATCTGCCCTTGCCACAACCGAAGCTCCAGCATATTTGCCCTTGCCACAAACGAGTTCCGCTTAAAATGGGTGGACGTGTCACATACCCAAATTGTTCAAGTAATTCTTTTTTTAAAACTCCATATCAATTCAAATTAAATCACGTAAGTTCAAACTATATCACAGGGCAAGCAAAGTCACGAGACACGAGGCGTAAGCCTCAAGGATCTTTAATTTTTAAATTTATAAATTAAATAATATAGCATTATAACACAAAAAATAAATGATACATTAAAGCTTCAAAAAATTAAAAACAATTAAAGAAACTCATATAAAATAAAATATTTAGCATGTTTTACTATTATAAATAATACAATATTATTAAAGCTTTTATGAAATATAAATTAACTATAACCTCTTAACTTTCAAACAATTAAAAATTATAATTTCTTAAAAATATTATCAAACTGCATATCTTACCTCTTTAAAAGTAAATACTCAATGATTTTATCAACACTCTAATTTAAAATATTACTCCTTCATGAGTAAATATAAAATTATTTTTAAATAGTAAAATAAAAAATATATGATAATTTTTTGGAGACATAGAAGTAAGACATGAAGATCTATCAAGTAAAGATATAAATTTTGGTCATCTATTTTTAGAAGAAATATTCAAATGATATTCATCCTCACAATGTTTTCAATTAGTAAATATGCAATACTATGGTTCGTTACTTGAGTTATTCACAAATTTTATATTTCTATATATAAAAAGAACTTTAATCATTTATTTGTTAAAGAATTTAAAGAGTCAAAGGTGCAAATTAATGAATTTAACACATAATTTGCATAAGAATTATTGGGCGAGTTCCGAGCGTTAAGTTTTAGGTGTGTTTAGGACACACAATCGGGCACTTGGGGGCGTAATCCTCATAAAACTAAGCCTCACACATGAATCTCAAAGCGTTTTGATAATGTGCCGCCTCGGAGCGAACCCCAAAACAAGTCCCCAAAAAACCTTTTAAAACACTGAGAGAAAGTTAATGGCTCCTTTATTGGAGGAAAGTAAGTTATTTCCTAACGTCTCATTGGTGATTAAATAAGCCGCTACTCTATGGACAGAGAATAGTGAGATAGACAACTATTTTGAGGCGATCATTAAAACCAAGTACTAGTTGTTGTCTCATTCAAAGGGCAGTGAGGAATCACCACAATTTTCAAAATTGGACCACTGAAATTTGTCACTTGTCACAAAGTCGCACGCAACGGTGCCTAAGCTATCTGCCACTCCAGTTGTCCCTACATAGCCAAAAATAGAAACAAATTTATTACCTTTTGGAACAAAGTGTAATACACCACATGAGTACTGTGTAACCGTTATGATCCTTTTCATTCGATATTTCGAGTTTGAGTCCTAATAATATAAAATTTATAGTTTATTTGTTCAAGTTTTTTTTGCTCAAAAGTGTTTTTGTCAAAAATTAAAGAGGAAGTGCATAGTTAACCACTATTTAGAAATATTTTTACTTTTTAGCCACTGTTTAAAATATATTTACTTTTTAGTCAGTGCTTAATACTCTTTTACCCGCTCAGACGAAAATACCCATGTGTTAGACATGGGTGTTGCATAAATATTAAGGACATGGTGTCCTTAACTTTATGAATTTTGTGTAAATATTAAGGACAAAGTTCCTGTATTTGCACTTTCCGTTATTAAACTTTAGGACATCATGTCCTTAATTTCATATGTACAGTGTAAATGTTAAGGACATGGCGTCCTTAACTTCATATGCGCAGCGTAAATGTTAAAGACATAATGTCCTTAATTTATATTTGCACTTTCTGTTGTTAAACTTTAGGACCTCATATCCTTAATTTTATATGTACAGTGTAAATGTTAAGGACATGGTGTCCTTAACTTCATGTGTGCAATGTAAATGTTAAGGACATAATGCCCTTAACTTTATGAGTGTTGGTAAATATTAAGGACATAATGTCCTTAGCTTCATGAATGATGTGTAAATATTAAGGATAAAGTGTCATGTATTTGCACTTTCCGCTGTTAAACTTTAGGACATCATGTCCTTAACTTCATATGAGTAGCGTAGATGTTAAGGACATGGCATCCTTAACTTCATATATGCAGTGTAAATACTAAGGACACCATGTCCTTAATATTTACACAGAAAATTCAAGGACCTAAGTGTAAAAATGGGAGAAATTAGCCTACCCCTATTTAAAACCCTATAAACTCGTCCAAGAAGTGTTAAGCTTGTTTTTAGACTCACTTTGAAGGCAAGAACAAGTGTGAGAAGACCAGGCTACAATTAGAGTTTTTCTATTCTCCATCATTTGTCATTATTTTGGGAATTATGAATTATTTTATGCTTTCTTTGTGTTTTAGCATGAGTAGCTAAACAATCCGTCTAGAGTTGATGGAACCAATTGTTAGATGAAGTTTTGACTCAATATTGTTATAATCGATCCGGGTTTACTCTAAGATTGTTCAACTATGCTTTGTATGGTGATTAATTGAATGAGCCCTTGATTAATCGTGTCTAATTGCTTGGTGTTGCTTGAGAAAGAATACCATGTTAGATTGTTGTTGAACAACACCACTTCTGGGTAATTGAAGAGATTCATTACTTGAATTTAAAAGTGGGGTTAAAGATAACAAAACTTTGGTGGGATAAATTAGAGCTACATAAATTATCAGCTAGAGTAGTTCGAGAGAATGCTCTAGTAAATTATTGTAGTTGATCGAGAGATAATTGCGATAACCCATAGCTCATAATCCTTATAGAGTAATACAGTGAACTTCTTGAAGGACTCTCAGACCCAGAGAAAACATTCTGGGCATTAAACCGTGCTAACAAGAAGGACAAACACTTACCGCAACTTGAAATGAAAAACGTGGATAACGTCAACGCAAACAACCGGGTACCTCTTGTACCAAACGATGGAGTGGTGGCACCTCTTGTGCCAGAAGCTACACTCTATGATTTGGCACAGCCAACAGCTGACAACCTGGCCACCGCCATTGTTGTACCCTAAATACAAGCTGAGACATTCCAGATCACCAATAATATGCTGCATCTTCTGCAGAATAAGGGATTGTTCTCCGGGTCACACATTGAAGATCTTCAACAACACCTGAAAAATTTTCTGTCGATTTGTGTGACCCAAAGGCAGCCAAATATGACCTCGGAAGCCATCAAGCTTGCTACTGTTCCCTTTCTCAGTGACTGGGGAAGCTCAGATTTGGCTGAATTCACTCCCAATAAACTCCATTTCCACGTGGGAGGAATTACTCAAGCAGTTCCTGAATAAGTTATACCCTCCCAACAAGACTGCAAGATAGATTGACGAGATATTGCAGTACAAGAAGAAGCCCACTGAGACCTTGCAGGAAACTTGGGAAAGATTCAAAGGGATGCTAGTGAAGTGTCCTCACCATGGTATTCCAGACCAGATGCTCGGGCAGAGATTTTACATGGGGCTAGCGGACAATTTGAAAGAAAATGTGGACGCTTCGGCTCGGGGTGCTTTTCTGAGCAAGACATTTACTGAGTGCAAAGTCCTACTTGACAAGATGGCTCAGAATTCAGGATGGATGATGAGAGGTACGACCCTGACACCAATAGTGCATTCAGTTCCTCTTGAACCAAATAATTCACATGCATAGAACATAGCCACACTCATGACTCAGATGAGTATACCGACGAAGAATATTGACGAGATGGGTACAAAGAAATTACATATAGTTGATACAACAAATGGATGACTATGTACCCCTTGCATCAATCAATCTTATGTGTGTTCATGGAGTGGAGAAGGTGACAACCAGGGTCCCAGAGAAGATATGAATTATTTTAACAATTTTGGGGGTCAGATGCAAGGAGGACAATAGTGGGGGCCAGCACCCAACCAGCAGTAAAGACCTAACATACCACAATCTGGAGGTGTACGACCACAAGGCCAAGTGGTTCCATATCAGAGACAACAGGGATATCAACAGCAACACCAGCAACAGCTGACATACCAACCACCTCATCAGCAACAAGACAGTAACATGGTGGAGATCAAGGGTATGCTGCAGCAACTCATTGGCACGAATGGTTAGATGTAGGAAAAGTTGGCAGCGCACGATTCAACAATTAAGGGGATTGAAACTCAACGGGCCAGTTGTCCATGGCCTTAAATAACCGTCCTCAAGGAGCATTGCCAGCCGACACAAATATCAACCCAAAGGAGAAAAACCCAAATCAGCTGATGGCAGTCAGTCTCCGGAATGGGAGAGATTTAGATAGGGAGCAAGAGGTTGCTCAACCCAGAAGAGAGACTATGCCAGCCACTCTAGTTCCAGTCGAGATAGATGAATCAGCAGACTCACTGAAGTGGTGGTTGAACAAGCCCAGGTTGAAAAGGGTAAAGCCAAAAAAAGTGAACAAGTTGCAGAACAAGTGGCTCCTCTTGTGCCACAAAATTCCAACAAAGAACAGCCAGCAAGCAGTGGACAAAAAGTGATGCCTGCACCATTCCCTCAGAGATTGGCAAAACAAAAGAAAGAGGATCAATACAGGAAATTTATGGAGATGCTTCGTCAGATTCAATTGAATATTCCTTTGATGGATGCCTTGAGGGAAATGCCAGGCTATGCAAAGATGATGAAAGACCTGATGTCGCAGAAATTTGATTTTCAGGACATGTCCACTGTGACTCTGACACAGACATGCAGTGCGGTAGTGACTAGATCCATGGCTCAAAAGATGTCTGATCCAGGTAGCTTCACCATTCCGTGCACCATTGGGAGTTATGATTTTGAAAAAGCATTGTGTGACTTAAGAGCCAGCATAAAAGTTATGCCTTTGGCAATCCATACAAAGTTGGGCATTGGCAGAGCTAGGCCGACTTCCATGTTGTTGTAACTGGCTGACCGCACAATTAAAAGACCGACAGGGATTCTTGATGATGTGCTGGTGCAAGTGGGAAGTTTGTATTCCCTGTTGACTTTGTCATTCTGGACTGCCAAGTAGACGAGGAGATTCCCATCATTTTGGGAAGGCCATTTTTAGCCACTGGGAGAGCACTGATTGATTGCGAGACTGGGGAATTAAAAATGAGGTTGAACGATGAAGAAGTGATATTCAAGTCCAACAATCCATGAGGAGACCCAGTGAATATGAAAATTTCTCCCTAGTGGAGGCGGTGGATGTGATCCTACATGATGAAGATGAGACCCTTAATGCCAAAGATCCATTGGGAGCCTGTTTGACAAATTTAGAGGAAATGTATGGCGAAGGGTCGGCTGAGTGGGTTATGGCACTCGAAGGACAAGGATTGTGGAAGAGGGAACCCCGATTTGAGCCCCTCTATTTAGAAGAAAGAGCCTCACCACCTGCAAAACCATCAGTTGAGACACCACCACAACTGGAGCTGAAGCCACTTCCAGCCCATATCAGGTATGCCTTCTTGGGTCCCAACTCTACTTTACTTGTTATCATATCATCTGGTTTTCTAGTTGTGCAGGTTGAATTATTATTGAAAGTGTTGCAAGAGTGCAAAACTGCCATTGGTTGGACCATGGCAGACATAAAGGTATCAACCCGGCCTTCTGCATGCACAAGATTCTTCTGGAAGAAGGGCACAAACCTTCCAGGGAACATCAACGAAGGCTGAACTCGAACATGAAAGAGGTAGTGAAAAAGGAGGTGATTAAGTGGCTGGACGCGGGCGTCATCTTTCCCATCTCTGACAGCAATTGGGTGAGCCCCGTCCAGTGTGTACCGAAAAAGGGCGGAATGAATGTTGTACAAAATGATAATAATGAGTTGATCTCAACTCGACAGTCACCGGATGGCGGATCTGCATGGATTATAGGAAACTAACTGCAGTCACCCGAAAGGACCATTTCCCCTTGCCATTCATTGACCAGATGTTGGACAGATTAGCTGGGCGATCCCACTTTTGTTTCTTGGATGGATACTCGGGGTACAATCAAATCTCAATAGCCCCGGAAGATAGAGAAAAAACGTGATTTACATGTCTGTATGGCATCTTTTCCTTTCAGAGAATGCCTTTTGGGCTTTGCAATGCACCGACCACATTTCAGCGGTGTATGTTAGCCATCTTTACCGACATGGTCAAAGACACTATGGAGGTTTTTATGGATAATTTCTAGGATATTCATTCGAAGATTGTCTCTATAACCTCAAAAGGGTGCTAAAACAATGTGTGGAAACAAATCTGGTGCTGAATTGGGAGAAGTGTCATTTTATGGTACAAGAAGGAATAGTGTTGGGACATAGAGTGTCCAAAAGGGGGATTGAAGTAGACTATGCGAAAGTTGACGTGATTGAGAAGCTACCACCACCTACTTCAGTGAAAGCAGTGAGGAGTTCCTTGGGCACGCCGGATTCTATAGGTGTTTCATCAAGGATTTTTCAAAAATTGCTAACTCTTTATGTAAGCTGCTTGAAAAAGACTAGCACTTTATGTTTTCTGATGTTTTCATGTTGGCATTCGAGGAGCTGAAGAAGAGACTGGTGACCGCGCCCATCATTGTTGCACCCGACTGGGAGCAACCATTTGAACTGATGTGTGATGCCAGTGATTATGCGATAGGAGCGGTCTTGGGGCAGCACAAGGAGAAAATTATGCACCCCATTTACTATGCAAGCAGGGCGCTTAGTGGTGCACAGTTGAACTACACGGTCACTGAAAAGGAAATGCTCGATGTAGTGTTTGCCTTCGACAAATTCAGGTCATATTTGATTGGCTCAAAAGTATTGTTTATATTGACCATGCAGCCATTAGGTACTTGATAGAAAATAAGGAGTCAAAGCCCCGCCTGATTCACTGGGTTCTGTTGCTACAAGAGTTTGACCTGGAAATTCGTGACCGGAAGGGGTCAGACAACCAAGTGGCAGACCACCCCTTAAGGTTGGAAGGGGCAGAAAAGAGAACAGAGGTTGGAGATATCATCGTGACTTTCACGGATGAGCAATTACTGGCAATAACAATGGAGGAGGCACCATGGTATGCTAATATTGCTAATTGCTTGTCATGTGGTATAGTACCACACGATCTCTCCTCGATTCAAAAGAAAAAGTTTTTCTGGGATTTTCGTGATTATTATTGGGATGAAACTTTATTGTTCAAAATATGTGTTGATAACATGATCCGGCGGTGTATCCCCGAGCAAGATCAACCCTCTGTTTTGCAGGCCTGTTATGCTTCGCCATATGGGGGACACTTTGGAGGAGTCCGGACAGTAGCAAAGGTTCTAGAATCAGGACTATACTAGCTTACATTGTTCAAGGATACTCATGCCTGGGTCAAAAGTTGTGATGAATGTCAAAAGACACATATCCCGTCGTCATGAGATGCCAATGACCACAATCCAAGAGGTGGAAGTATTTGACATGTGGAGAATCGACTTCATGGGGCCATTTGTCAGCACTTACGGTAACAAGTATATACTTGTGGCCGCTGATTATGTCTCTAAGTGGGTCGAAGCAGTTTCTCTCCCAACCAATGATGCAAAGGGGGTGACCAATTTCCTAAAGAAAAACATCTTCACCCGTTTGGCACCCCCCGGGCATAATCAGCGATGGTGGATCTCACTTTTGCAATAGAGCGTTTGCACGCTTGTTGGAGAAGTATGGAGTTCGACACAAGGTAGCCTCACCGTAGCACCCACAAACAAGCGGGCAGGTTGAAGTGTCCAACAGGGAAATCAAAAGTGTCCTCTCAAAAACAGTGAATGCAACAAGAACAGATTGGGCCATGAAGTTGGACGATGCATTGTGGGCATATCACACAGCCTTCAAAACTCTAATTGGTATGTCACCTTACAAGTTGGTGTTTGATAAGGCATGCCACCTTCCGGTTGAGCTCGAACATCAAGCACTATGGGCACTGAGGCAGTTGAATTTGGACATAAAAACAGCGGGCACCGACAGAGTTAATGGGCTGCATGAGCTTGAGGAATTCCGGTTCCATGCATTCGAGAGTGCTCGATTGTATAAAGAGAGGATGAAATTGATGCATGACAAGCACATCTTGGATCGAAACTTCAAACCCGGCGAATTAATGCTACTACACAACTCAAGATTGAGATTGTTCCCAGGTAAGTTGAAGTCCCGATGGTCAGGTCCGTTAAAAGTAGTGCAAATGTTCCCAAGTGGAGTTGTAGAGATCAAATCAGAAGATGGGACGAATAAATTCACAGTGAATGGACAGAGGTTGAAACATTACCTTGGTATGAGCGAAGAAAAAGGGGACAGTGTGGTGATAACTCTGGAGGAGCCCAAATACACAAATGAGGAGTGATGGAAATAGTCTGCGTCATGCCGCGACGTTAAATCAGGCGCTTCATGGGAGGCAACCCATTGATTGTTGTATTCGTCATGCCGTGATGTTAAATCAATCGCTTCGTGGGAGGCAACCCATGTTTTTCTTTTGTTTTCTCTTTTGTGTTGTTGTTGTTGTAATTGATGTAGATGTTACTAACATATTTACTAGTGTATAGGGCACTATGAGTGCATATTGGGAGAAGACACGGTCAAGACACAACTCTAGTAAGGTAAAAATGTGAAGAAATAAAATAAAAAAAACAAAACCAAAATCAGAATACCATCACCGCGGCCACGGTGAACCGCGACGCGACCGCAGTAGGAAGCAACTGTTCTGGCTTGGCTCACCGCGACCGCGATAGGTCATGGGTTTTCTATTTCTCAACCCCTCCTTTCACCGCGGCCGCGGTCGACCGCGGCGAAGCCTATCGCGCCCAGGTAAGTATTATAATTATTTTTATTAATTTTTTTTTATTTTTCAATTTCTATTTTTTTCCATTATTATTTCCCAATACCTCTTAACCCACCCATTATCCCCCTCTACCCCATGTCTATTCCCCATACCCCAGCCCTAACTTAACACAACCCCTTCCCTTCCCTCTTCTTCCCCAACGTTCCCCTCCTCCCTTCTCTCATTTTCCTACCCCAAACTCACCACTCTCTTCCCTCATCTCCACTACCCCCAACCACTAGGTTTCTCTCTCTTCCTATCTTCAAGTAAGTCTAATAACTCCTTTCTCTATTAATTTATTTTCTTTTTGTTCTTTTATTTTGTATAATGTATATGTTAATGGTAGATCTCCACCATGTCTAGGTAAATTTTTTTTGTTTTTCTTTTGTAAATTAACTTAGTGTGAGTTGGTGGTAAGATTTGGTGTTATTCGGTGAAAATCATGTTAGTGGGTTGATGTTAGTAGATGATTGTGGTTGACATTGGGGAGGGTTTGTACTACTATGGGCTAACATATGCATGTCTAGATCTATTCACACCATGTGTTTGAAAAATTGTCACATTGAGCTAAAAATTGGTAATGTGACCATCGTGATGGTGAAGTCTAAGTAACCACCCGGAGGTCACACAAATTGAACCCTATCTGACAATAAACCTTGTTATGTCAGGTACCATGTCTTAATCTAGGAAACACAGAACTCAGGCTAGTATAAGCCAGTTTGACTCTACTCGGTTTGTCTCGAAGGCTGTTGAGGAAAGATTTGAAGCAAAGGCAGCCCAGAAGATGGTGCATGAAGTACCTATTGACAGGGCCGCCCTGCAGAGTGAATGCCCAGAGATGTTCCATGAATTGAGGAGACGCCAGTTGGACGTCTTCTTTGAGGAACCGGAGGAGGCGAATATTTTGTTGGTCCAGAAATTCTATGCGAATTTCCCGGAACATACCAAACGGGTGGTCACAGTCAGAAGAACACGGGTAAATTCTTCTCTTGAAGCAATACGCCGAGCATACCGGCTACCGGTCTTCTCAGGAGTGGAGGATTACTACCAAACCTACCAGACACCACCTGTCACTTGGAACCTCATTGTTCGGTCAATCTATTTGGGAGGGGAGCCCATATGGATAAAGCATGGCATCACTCTGAACTCCCAATCTATTACTTGGGAAGCTAAATGCTGGATCACCATCATCTGTAGCCGACTGCTGCCCTCCAGCAACACTACTGATATAAATGCACCTCATGGAGTGGCGGTTTGGTGTTTTGTCAACCGTCATGACTTCGATGTGGCCAGGCTAATCCATGATGAAATATTCATCAGATCTCCTGAGATAGTCAAAGGGTTCTACTTCCCTTCACTGGTCACCAGGCTGTGCTATGCTGCAAATGTCCCCGAGAATCGTTTCATATATAGGAAGCTGGCAAAGAAGGCCCCTTTCAGGGCCAGCAAAATTAAAGTGGAAAGAAGCAGTCTGTGCCTATTGCTGTGGATGATGAGGACGAGGTGGTGCTTGATGTCGCCCCTCCAATGCCACCTTATGATGAGGTGGGCCCATCTCGGCCTCGACGGAGCACCCGAATGTCTACCTTAGAGCCAGATGTTGTTGGCTTACGCACCTTAGTGGATAACCTGAATGACAGAGTTGATACTCTGGCCACTCAGAGTGCAAAGTCCGAGAAGAAGATAATGGCCTGGCTCCAAGCATTAGGGCGCGCCTGTCATCTCGACCCGACCACCGTCTCTGATGAAGACTGAACACCAGGGAAGTCTCCTTACCTCACTGTGCATTATTGTTGTTGACATGGGGGCATGCCAATTCTTTAATTGTGGGGTGGAGGATATTGTTTGTTGTTGTATATATAATTGTTGGTAGGTTGATTGGTTTGTTGGTAGTTGAATTTTTTTGAATATATATTGATTAGTGTTGACTTGGCCCGAAGACGGACACCTTTCGACAGGTCTTTTGAGAGTTTTGAGTAAAAAAAAAAATATTTACCCAGGACTCTTCCCAACGATGGACCTGTTTCTTGAGGGAAGTGGGTCTATAGAAAACACAAAAAGATTTTTCTTTGTTAGGTAGTGTATCAACCCCCCCTTGGTTTTTCTTTATACCACGGTTCTTTTCCAAGGGTTTTCATTTGAACCGGGTGTAGTTAGTTATTTTCCTTTTAGTTTAGGAGTCTTGGGAGAAAATCAAAGATGGGAATAGGGCCCTTAACTCTATGATACACTGAATAAAGATTACTTTAGTGGACACTTAGGCTGTTTAGTCGACTCTAACAAGGCCTTAAATTGTGTGTCTCTAAATGGCTCAAGTGCTTAAAGTAGAGTGTCTGATGATCCTAACTGAATTTAGTCATGTGCCATGTGTAAGTGAGACTTTGTGTATTCTATGCTAACACTCAATGCCTAGAACTTGTCCTGTGTGTGTACAAAGCAAAATGGTAGTCTTGTTTGGTCTGGAAAGTGATATAGGCATTCTTTGCTTAAACTTTTTGTATATGTTTGTCCCACCTAATTGTACATATCTTAGTCAAACCTGTTGCACCTATAAGCCTGTTTTCCTTGGCAACCACATTACAAGCCTGACCCAAGTTTAAATAACCTATCTTGTTGAACCCTATCACCTCTTAGAAGCACTCGAAGTGTAATGGATACGAAAAAGAAATATAAGTGTGGGGTGGTTGATTGGGTTGTTAAGTGGAATTAATGAAGCATGAAAAAGTGCATTGTTTGATAAGCAATACTATAGGCCACAAAAAAAAAGGTCTCAAATTGGTGGTGGCTATTAAAAAAAAGTGTGCTTAAAAGAATAAGGGGTTAACACAATAATGTAATGGTGGAATGAATGTTTGATAAAATCAAGTGCTTAAAAGTACACAATGTAGTGGAGTTCTTTGGGAGGTGCAGTCACTATACCCATATGTATCCTGCCCGTCCCGCAGCCAACATTACAACCAAATAAAGTCTTATTTGATTCTAGATCGAACAAGCTCGATTAGTCGAGTATTGCACTACTGGCGAGCCTATGGTGCATTGTTTGTGGCATAAGAATTTGTTTCTGAGGGTGAGTGAAATGTCGTATTCGAGTTCCTCAGTGTGTTATTGGTAAATAATATAAGTCTCTTTTGTAGTGAGTAGGCACATGATTCATGAAGGGAAGGTAAGTCTGGACCTCTGACTGAGAGTAGGAGAGCCGGTTAGGGGTATTGCGTGGCTATAAAGGAGTCCACTCTCGAGGCTAGGATGTCGCGCTGAAGTAGTCTACATGTGTGAAGTCTTCTGGGTATAGAGAGTAGGGAAGGTATCCTGTGATGATTAGGCCTATAGAGTGTGGTTGTGTTGCTCGAGGACGAGCAACTGTTTAAGTGTGGGGTGTTGATAGTAGGCTATATAGACGCTATTTACACTCGTAATGAACCATACTTTAGTGTTGTTTTAAGTGAAAAAATGATAACAAAATACTCTAAATAGTGGTTTTATGCTTTGCAGAAAATAATCCACGTTTGGAAGATACTTAAGGACGTTTTGGAGTCACTCACGGGAATATAAGGCCAATAAAAAAGAACCCAAGTGAAAAGAAGCAAGAAAAGGGCGAAGGATGGCTGGATTGAAGCCCACCGCGACCGCGGTCGACCGCAGCTGGAATGCGGTGGGCCAAATAACACGAGGCAGAAAATACGCAAATCACCGCGGCCGCGGTTGAGTCCTGAAACGCCTAGAAAATTCAAGGACCTAAGTGTTAAAACGGGAGAAATTATCCTAGCCCTATTTAAAACCCTATAAACTCGTCCAAGAAGTGTTAAGCTTGTTTTTAGACTCACTTTGGAGGCAAGAACAAGTGTTAGAAGACCAGACTACAATTAAAATTTTTCTATTCTCCATCTTTTGTCATTATTTTGGGAATTATGAATTATTTTATACTTTCTTTGTGTTTTAGCACGAGTAGCTAAACAATCCGTTGAGGGTTGATGGAACCAATTGTTAGATGAAGTTTTGACTCAATATTCTTATAATCGATCCGGGTTTACTCTAAGATTGTTCAACTATGCTTTGTATGGTGATTAATTGAATGAGCCCTTGATTAATCGTGTCTAATTGCTTGGTGTTCCTTGAGAAAGAATACCAGGTTAGATTGTGGTTGAACAACACCACTTTTGGGTAATTGAAGAGATTCATTACTTGAATTTAAAAGTGGGGCTAGAGATAACGAAACTTTGGTGGGATAAATTAGAGCTACATAAATTATCAGCTAGAGTAGTTCGAGAGAATGCTCAAATAAATTATTGTAGTTGATCGAGAGATAATTGCGATAACCCATAGCTCATAATCCTCATAGAGTAACACGGTGAGAGTATAGCAAAAGAGTCAGAATTAGTCTAGGAATTGGGAAAATCACTGCCCTAGATCTTTCTACCATTGATTTATCTTTAATATGAAATATTGTTAGTTTTTAATATTAGTCCCTTTAGTTAATAAATCCAAACAATTATTGATAAAAATACTACACCCGAAAAAGTGTATGAGCTTACATTAGCATCAGTGAGAGTTGTAATATTTAGGTTAGTTTCCTGAGGATTCGACTCTGGACTTTAAACCGGATTATATTTACAACGACCGCTTTGTCTTTTATAAGGCATAGTTGGGCGTGATCAAGAAGCAGAAAAATGTAGCTTCTCTTCAAAAGTACTTTTTTGAGAAGCACTTTTGAGAAAAATACACGTAAAAGAACTATTCAAAAGTTTGGCCAAACACTAATTGCTGATCAAAAATATTTTTCAAATTAATTAGCCAAACACAAACCGATTATCACCAAAAGTGTTATTTTGAAAAGCACTTTTAAAAAAAGTCACTTCTCAAAATAAGTAGATTTTATAAAGCGAAACAAGCTATTATGCTCAATAGAAAGCACTTTAATAAAATATTTCGAGTTTGAGTCCTAATAATATAAAACTTATGCTCGATAGGCAGCACTTTACTTCATATTGTATCTACTAGACACAAATTCAAATTAATCAAATTAATGAGCAATGATTGAGATCCCTTCACTATTCTTTAATGAGATAGGAACGTGAAATTCTCAATAGGAAGCTCTTTACCTCATAATTGGCCAATTCGGCTCTAATTCAAATTAATCACAGAAAATTACAATCAATAACCTTGAAAATGAATAGTGTTAATTTTTAACGCCGGCTTGTTCCATGAATAAACTTTTAAGATCAAAAGTTAAAGTGTTACTCCTACCAACCGAGGTGTAACCCTTATAAAACTTGACATTTATGCTCATAGGGCAAGCGGAGTCCAATAATCAAGATCACATATTTCCAAGGCCATTCTCGCACATTACCAAATTAATCAAACAACTAATTTTTTTATTTATTGGAATCTCAGGTTAACCCGTAGCTGTTGCAGTTTCCGTCGAATGAGCACTTTATGCATACTAGATAAACCCCTATAGTGTAATAGTTTATAAATCATATAAAAAATATAAACGGCACTAAATAAATCTTATGCAAAAGGCTCAGACCAAAAAGCATTAAGGGGGATCGATTTTCCATTGTCACCCTCCAAACCAACTGAGCCGTCCCTTCGGGCAACGATTAAATTCATTAGACAAAAAAATGGAAATTTAAAATGGACGACAAAAATGGCAGCTGAAACATGTAACAAGTCTGACATGATTTATGGATCACAACTCACAACCCAATATAAAAAATCCCACTCATAAATTAATAAACAAATATAGTAAAAAACAACAAAAACCAAAATAAGCAACAGTAAAAAGAAAAGGAAAAAAATTAAAGACACTCACAAAACCTACTAGCCATCCTAAACCTAATACAACGTACAAATTATGGCCACATTTGCAATACTTAATTACTTATTTAACAGTAATAGCCTCTTTAATCATCAAAAAAGAAATAATAAAACAGAAAAATCTAACAAAATAAAAGCTTACAGCAATACAAAGAAAAACCACATACTCAAAACGCCGGTAACAACTGGTCCACCGACACTGTAACTAAACGCGCCGTTATCATCCGCCGTCGAATCCGCAACGTCGTCACTAGGACCATCCGCCGGTGAATCTGCCGGAGTATCAGCCGCCGGCGCCGCCTTATGTTTCTTCTTCTTAGATCCTTTAGGTGACGGCGCATCAGCTTCCGGTGCCGGTGACGGCGCCGGAGTTTCAGCAGGTGCAGTCTTAAACAATTCTCTCGGCATCAAAACCTTATTAATAGTAAAAATAGCCAACGGCTGTTCATCAATTAGAGTTCCGGTAATCTTTGCCGTCACAATCTTCGTCTTCAAAGTCACAACGTTTCCGTCATTTTGAACCACGAAATCGTACTTCTTAGATCCGTCCGTAGCTAACGTATTCATCACGCCATTGTTGGATTTCAAGCTGTCCATAGATTGATAAACCGGCACTCCGTGATACTCAAGCAAAGACTGCTTCCCTTCCGCCGTCAGTTTCTTAAATTTCGGCGCAAAATTCTTCATTGCGTCATCTCCAGGGCAAAATACCGTTAATCCGCCGTCAACATTGTCTTCAAATGTCTTCTCAGCTGGTGAAGATAATAAAGTTTCAGCAAATACTTTACATCCATGAGCCGACATTAATGAAGTAATATTCATTTGACTCGGTTCCGGTGTTGGAGCTTCCGCTGCAGCCGACGGCAACATCGTACTGATCTGAATAACGGATATATTGTACGGTATTTCGTCGATAGCTTTGACAAATGTGGCCGGAAGGTTACCGTGATTTTCAGCCGGGCCGAACCCGACTTTACCGCCTTTGAGATCGGTTATATTGACGAACCCGGTTGAACCGGGAGCTGAACCGGTGGCTTGGAACATAGTGGCGGCTAAAGCAGTACCGTTGGTTATTTGGTGGAGTTTCTTAGCACCGAAGTAATCTAAAAGGACGTGAAGTGAAATAACGTTTTTTATGGTGTAGATAGAGAGGTGTTTCGACAGTAGCTCCGCCATGCCGGCGTTGTCGACGGCGCAGACGGTGATGGTTTCACGGTTGTTAATCTCGGCGGCGAGATGGGTTTCGGTTAAGTAATGGTTGAAAGTTGAGAATTGTGGGTATTTTGCTAGAATCTTTGTGATGTTGTGAGCTTCAGTTGCATTAGGTAAAAGCAAAAGAGCTACTGAAAGAACCACCGCAGCCACGGCGGCGGCTGACCGGAGCTGCATTATTGTTAAAGAAAAGAAAGAGAGAGAATACTGTGTGTGTGTGTGTGTGTGTGAAGAGGAGTGGTGTGTATAATTAAGGAAGATAGAGTTTGAGGTAAAGTAGATCTGAAGTTGAGCCGTTGAGGACAGAGGAAAAGATGAAGTTTTTAATTTACAGACTTTGGCATTGAAGTAGGGTATTACTGTCTGATTTTTGTTTTTTCTTATTGGTTTGATTTTCCTAGATTTAGTGGGCGTTTGGACATAACAATCGTAAAATCTTTTTAAAAAAAAAAGTAAAATTTTTTTAAGTAAAAATGATATTTGAAAATTAGAGTTGTGTTTAGATATTTATATAATTTTGGGTTATTTTTTAAGTTTTGTGAGCGATTCGAGTGAAAATTTTGAAAAACAGTTTTTTGGAGTTTTTCTAATTTTCGAAAAATTCCAAAATTCATCTTTAAGTAAAAATTTAAAAAAAAAATTCTTATTTTCAAATGGGCTCATAATTTTGGGTTATTTTTGAAGTTTTGTGAGTGGTCATAGTGAAAACTTTAACAAAGTAGTTTTTTGGAATTTTTTAAATTCGAAAAATTTCAAATTTTATATTCAAGTGAAAATTGAAAATTTTATTGCCAAACGCTGATTTAAAAAAGAAGAGTGAAAATTTTCTTATGTCCAAACGGGTTCTAAGATTTTTTTTATTTTAGAATTGAACCAATTTTAATGGTAAGTTAGGATAAGATTGGCGTATACTCTATTTTCTTTAGACTTCATTTACGGGACTGCATTGAGTATGTTATTATTATTGTTATTTGAATCAATTTTAACAGGTAGTGATCTCGCATTCGAATTTTAGAAAATAAAAAAAATTATTGATGGTGCCCAGTAATGCAAGTACGGAAGAAATTCTTGGTAGGAAATTATTCATCTAAAATGACCCTTAACACTATCGTGAATCTAGATTAATCATACTAATGCATTATGGGTATAAGAAAATTAAATTAAAAATTAACATTATCTAACAATACATAACTACATACTAATAAGAAAAAAAATTCATATATAAGTTGCACGAAAGTACACATTTCGATTGAATTTGAATTTGTAATCTCTACAAAGACTTATTGTTCAATAAAAGAGTAATTCGGTGCGAAACATCTCACATTCACGTGGGGTTCGAGAAAAGATCGTACTCCGATGAACCATCTTATATAACAAGAAAATTATCTAACAACGAAAATGTAGTCTACAACAACAATAATATACTTAAAGATGAGAGATTTGTTTTTAGGAACGAAATTATTGACTCTTAAAAAGATTTTGTTGGTCTTAGTTAAGTGTAAATTACTATTAGATGCCATGAATAGTACATAAAGAGTAACTACAGTATCGGAGAACAATAATTTCCTACCCATTGGCATTGATGTGCCAATGTGGTATTTATTTTTCTTTAGATAAAGGCCAACTAGGGTGGACATCGGCCGGTTATGTTTGGTTGTGAATGTTATCGGTTCGGCATATCAGTTATCGGTTTATAAATATGTTAAATCGATAAGATATTGATTATCGGGTATCGATTTGTTGGTTATTTATCCTTACCGATTCAATTATCGATTTACCCAATATCCAAACTTTTCATATTTTTTATTATAAAAATTGTGATCATATTGTTAAGGGAAAGGAACTCAATTTTTACTCATAAAAAAAGATAGATTAAATTTTAACTTTATAAAAGAACACTTTCTTTGCATTTGAAAATCCCAATAAATGATTTCAAGTTAGAGTTATAAGTTAGTAGAAGTAAGTAGTAAGACATTCAATAATCTAATTAGTCTTATTAGCTATTTCACTACAGGCGGACATAACTGATATGAAAATAATAAATTTCTAATCTTATAAATACTAAAGAATCAAACACATAGAAATTCTAAAAATTAAACAATTAATTCTTTAAAGTATAGAATTACAAATCTTAGCGGGAAAATTAAGATGAGAAATTCAGAAAAGTTTAAAACTTACTCTAAAGGATAAGATCTGAAGATAAAGAGTAAATATCGAGAAAATTGAGAAAATGAAATCATAAGGTGACTTTATATATTTAGTGGGTAAAATTATAATTTTGTTAAAATTTATTGGGCTATCGGTTACATCGTTAATAAAAGGAAATTTTACCTCTCATAGAAAAGGTATACACCCTATTTATTATAAATCAAGATAATTTTAAAATATTATTTTCTATAGATACCTTTTATATTTTATGGCAAAATAAGTATTTATGGTATATCATACCAATGAGGCATGAAATACTATTTATGTTTTTTCTTCTATTGGACAAATGGACATACCGACTTTTAAAATGATGTCATTACTGTATTCATGAATACATGGCACGAAGACATGTGAATACATGCGCATACAGCTGGATTGCCCTGATTTTATGCCTTTTTACTGTTGTATTCATGAATACAACAGCGTGAATACATGCACGTACAACTGGACTGCCCTAATTTTAGGCACTTTTTGCCGCTGTATTCATGAGTACATGGCGCGTATACATGTGAATACATGCGCGTGCAACTTGAGTGCCCTGATTTTAGGCGTTTTTACTGTTGTATTCATGAATACAACAACGCGAATACATGTGAATACATACGCGTACAACTGGATTGCCCTAATTTTAGGCGTTTTTTGTTGTTGTATTCATAAATACATGACACGAATACATGTGAATACATGCGCATACAGCTGGACTACCCTGAACTATAGGCGTTTTTTGATGTTGTATTCATGAATACAACGCGAATACAACGAATACACTACCGTAATAACTGAATAGTATCTATAGGAAGTAATTATGTATATGGTAGCTATAGGAAGTTAATAGGGACTAAACAATAGTGATTTTTAAAAATTTCTCTTAATAAAATTGGATAAATCAAGACTCGAACCAATAACTCAATTCAAAAATATTAAACCGTTATTGAACTAGTAAGCTAATAACTCCATATTTATAACCCAATAATATTTTATCGGTTCGAGCTATCGGTTATATTCGATATATGCCCAGACCTCAGCCAACGGACCTTTCCAAGTTAATACAAAAAAAGGGAGGTGGAGGGCGAATTCGCAATATCCGAAAATACGAGGGCAATTTACTTAATTGATCACATGAAATAAAAAGCATGGTGATGAAATGACTTCCCTTATGATAAATGTGGGACCCAACAAATCCAGCTGGAATGTGATGGTATTATCTAGCCAGGTGTACAAGACAGTGAAGCAAGTGATGCGTCCACCGACGGGGTTGAGATCCAGTCCAGTACAGGTAGCAGAGAAGGCGGCAGAAGCCGAATTACAGGTTCGGTCACATAATATATTTATATTAAAAAATTTATTAAATCTATATAAATATTAAGTTTAAAATTAATATTTAAAATCGTCATTCTAGAACTCAAAACCTATAAAATTAAAATTCTAGATTTGCTTCCGCAAACTAGTCCGTTAGTTCAATGTACTGATTGATTAATATTGTGTGTACATTTAAAAGGTGCAAGGCTAGATTAAACTTAGTCAGATTAACAACTTTGGAATATTAGATGGTTAAGAAAAAAATTTAACTACATAATTTTGGCGTTTTTGGATTATGAAAGAGGAATGAATGATTATTTTCATTATTTTGTGTGTTTATATGCATGATGATTTTTCTAAATTTGATTGACGGACTCCGATTAGCTTAAAAATTGGTGGATCCATGAGAAACAGCCTTGTGAACAATACTAACCATGATTAACTTTATTTTTTAGCATTTCGGTGGTCATGAAATAGAAACTAATGATTAATTTTAATTTTTTGTGTGTTTATATACATGATAACATTTCTGAATTTGGTTGACAAACTTTTCTTGGCCTAATAGTTGGTGAATCCATAGAATACGATCTTGTAAGTAATACTCATTATGACTAACTTAATTTTTAGTATTTTGTGGCCATGAAACGAAAATTAATAATTATTTTAATTTTTTTTATATGCATGATGATTTTTCTCAATTTAATTGACGGGTTCCGATTGACCTAAAAATTGGTGAATCCATGGGATACGTATTGTGAGCAATACTCACCGTAAATAACCTCATCTATTGTAATTTCGGCGGTCATGAAATCATTGATTATTCTTATTTTTTCGTGTGTATATATATACATGATATCTTTCCTGAATTCAATTGACGGACTTCATTTGACATCAAAATTTGTGGATCAATGGGATACGGCCTTATAAACGATACTCACCATGAGTAACGTATTTTTTGGCATTTCAAGGGTCATGAAACAGAAGTTTAAAATTGTTTTTATTTTTCGTGTGTTTATATACCTAATGATTTTTGTGAATTTGGTTGACGGGTTTCGATTGGCCTAAAAATTAGTCGATCAAGGGGACGGCCTTGTGAGCAATACTCACCATGACTAACATCATTTTTTGGTGTTTCGGGATCATAAAACAAGAATTAATGATTATTTTTTTTGTAGTTTATATACATGATGATTTTTCTAAACTTGGTTAAAGGATTCTAATTGCCTTAAAATTTGGTGGATCTACTGGATACGGCCTTGTGAGTAATACTCACTATAACTAATATCATTTTTTAGTATTTCAGGGTCATAACGTAGGAGTTAATAATTATTTATATTTTTTGTGTGTTTATATACATGATGTTTTCCTGAATTTGATTGAAGGACTCCAATTGGCCTAAACATTGGTGAATCTGTGGGATACGACCTTCTAAGCAATACTTACCATGGCTAATATTATGTTTCAGTGTTTCAGGGACATGAAATACGAATTAATGAATTTTTTATTATTATTTCGTGTGTTTATATGCATGATGATTTTCCTGAATTTGGTTGACGGACTCTGATTGGCCTAAAAATTGATGGATCCATGGAAACGGCCTTGTGAGCAATACTCACCACGACTAACATTATTTTTGGCATTTCTGGGTCATGAAATATGCGTTAATGATTTTATATATGGCAAACGAAAATCTGAAAATCTTGTTGAATTACTATTTCATGGCTCTAAAATGCAAAATTATGAGGAACGGTTATGGCGAAGTAATGACTATTATTCATTAAATAATTTTTATGGTCTTGCAAAATTTTAGGCGATTCAGAGCCGGTCGCGCAAATTTATGCAGATGACATCGACCATAACACACGAAAATCTTGGAATTGTTTTGAATTCCTATTTTATGGCCCTAAAATGCCAAAATACGAGAAATGGTCAGCAAAGCAATGATTATTGTTCATTAGTTCATTTTTATTGTTCCGCAAAATTTTAGGCTATTCAAAGCCAGTCGTCCGAATTCATGCAGATGGCATGGACTAGCACTCAAAAATCTAAGAATCGTGTTGAATTCCTGTTTTATGGTCCTAGAATGCCCAAAAAAAGAAAAACGGTCATGACGAAACAATGACTATTGTTTATTGGGACGTTTTGCATGATTTCGCAAAATTTTAGGCGATCCGGAGCCGGTTGCCCGAGTTCATAAAGACGGCGTGGATTATAACGCACGGAAATCTGGGAATCGTATCGAATTCCTGTTTTATGACCCTAAAATACCCAAAAATGAAGAACGATCATGGAGAAATAATGACTATTGTTCATTAGGAAATTTCTTATAGTCCCAAAAATTTTAAACGATTCGGAGTCGATCGCTCGAATTCATGTAGATGGGGTGGACTATAACACACGAAAACCTGGGAATCATGCTGGATTTCTATTTTATGGCCTTAAATGCCAAAAAATGAGCAACAATTACGGCAAAATGATGACTGCGGTTCATTAGATTTTTTTATGGTCCCGCAAGAGTTTAGGCGATTCAAAGCCGCAAAAGTTCATGCAGATAGCGTGGACACGAAAATCTAAGAATTATGCTGAATACGGCCCAAAAATGCCAAAAGCGGGGAACAGTTATAGGAAAGTGATGACTACTGTTCATTAGGTTTACTTTGATAGTCCCGTAAAATTTTAGGTGATTCGGAGCCGGTCGCTCGAATTCATGCAGATGGCGTGGACTATAGCACATGAAAATATGGGAATCATGTTGAATTCCTGTTTTATGACCCTAAAATGCCAAAATATTAGGAACAGTTGTTGTAAAGTGATGAATATTGTTCATTAGGTCAGTTTTAACAAAATTATAGGCGATTCGGAGTCGGTCGCCTGAATCTATGTAGACAACGGGACCATCGCACACAAAAATTTGGGAATCGTGCTGAATTCCTATTTTATGGGCCTAAAATGGCAAAAATAAGGAAGTCATGGCAAATTAATAACTATTATTCATTAGGTCATTTTTATGGTCCCACAAAGTTTTAGGTGCTTCGGAGTCGGTCGTCCGCATTCATGCAGACGGTGTGGACTACAACACATAAAAAACTGGGATTCATGTTGAATACCTGTTTTATGGCCCTAAAGTTCCAAAAAATGAGGAACAACCATGGTGAAGTGATTACTATTATTTCTTAGGTTGTTTTTATGCTCATGCAATATTTTAGACGATTTAGAGCAAGTTATCCGAATTCATGCAGATGGCGTAGATTATAGTGCATGAAAATTTAAAAATCGTGTAGAATTCCTGTTTTATGGCCTTAAAATGTCAAAATAAAGGAATGATCATGACTATTGTTCATTAGGTCGATATTTATGGTCTCGTAAAATTTTAGGCGATTCGAAGTCGGTCGCCCAAATTCATGTAGATGGCATGGACTGTAGTACACGAAAATCTTGAAGTCGTGTTGAATTCCTGTTTTATGGCCCTTAACTACCCAAAAATGAAGAACAGTCGTGGAGATGCAATGACTATTGTTCATTATGTATTTTTTATGGTCCGACAAAACTTTAGGCAATTCAGAGCCGGTTGCCAGAATTCATGCAGATGACTTGGATTATAGCACACAAAAATTTGGGAATCGTGCTGAATTCTGATTTTATGGCCTTAAAATGCTAAAAATTGAGAATGGTCATGGAGAAGCGATGACTATTGTTCATTAGGTTATTTTTATGGTTTTGCAAAGTTTTAGGCGATTCGAAGTCGGCCACCCGAATTCATGCAGATGTCGTGGACATAGCACATGAAAATTTGAGAATCGTGTTTAATTCCTTTTTATAGCCCAAAAATTCCAAAAGGGAGGAATGTATAGAAAAGCGATGACTATTGTTCATTATATCGTTTTTCATGATCCCACAAAATATTAGACGAATCGGAGTCGGTCGCTCGAATTCGTGTACATGGCATGGACTATAACACAAGAAAATCTAGGAATCATGCAGAATTCTTATTTTATGGACCTATAATGCCAAAAAATAAGGATCTGTCATGGAGAAGTGATGACTATTATTCATTCGGTTATTATTTATGGTCCCCCAAAATTATAGGCGATTCATAGCCGGTCGACTGAATTGTTGCAGACGACATGGACTATATACAAGAAAATTTTAGGATCATGTTGAATTCCTATTTTATAGACCTAAAATACCAATAAATGATGAACGGTCATATAGAAGTGATGACTATTATTCATTAGGTTATTTTTTATGCTCCCACAAAATTTGAGGCGATTCGAAGTCGGTCGCCCGAATTTATGAAGATGGAAAGGACTTTGAATTCTTATTTTATGGTCCTAAAATGTTAAAAAATGAGGAACGATCATGGAGAAACGATGACTATTATTCATTAGTTCATTTTTTATGGTCCTACAAAATTTTAGGCAATTCAGAGCTGGTCGGCCGAATTTATGCAAACCGTGGCACACGAAAATCTGAGAATCATGATAAATTCCTTTTATGGACCTAAATTGTCAAATTAACGAGGAACGATCATGGCAAAGATATGATTATATTTCACTAAGTCATTTTTATGGTGCCACAAATTTTATCTGATTCAAATCTGGTCGTTCGAATTATGCAAACTACGTGAACTATAACACATGAAAATTTGAAAATCATGCTAAATTCCTTTTTTATGGCCCTAAATTACTAAAAAATGAGGAACGGTCATGGGCAAAGCATGAATATTATTTATTAGATCATTTTTATTGTCCGGTAAAATTTTAAGCTTCGGTCGCCCAAATTTATGCAAATGGCATGAATTATAGCACACGAAAATATGAGAATGATGTTGAATTCGTATTTTATAGCCTTGATATGCCAAAAACGAGGAAAGGTCACGCCGAAGTGATGGATATTTTTCATTAAGTCATTTTTTATGGTCTCACAAATTTTTAGACAACTCGGTGTGGGTCATCCCAATTCATGCAAATAACGTGGACTATAGTACATGAAAATCTAGGAATCGTTCTAAATAATTACTATATGACCCTAAAATGCCAAAAAAATAAGAAATAGTCCTGGCGAAGCGATACTATTCGTTAGGTCATTTTTTAGGGTCACGCAAAATTTTAGGCGAATCAGAGTCGGTTGTCGGAATTCATGCAGATGGTGTGAGCTTTTGAACACGAAAATCTGGAAATCATGCTGAACTCATGTTTTATGTGGCCTAAAATTCCAAGAATGAGGAACGGTTATGGCGAAGCGATGACTATTGTTCATTAGGTCATTTTTTTGGTCCTGCGGAATATTACACGAAAATCTGGGAATCATGCTGCATTTTAATTTTATGGCCCTAAAACACCAAAAAATGAGGAACGGTCATGGCGAAGTGATGACTATTGTTCATTAGGTCATTTTTATGGTCCCGTAATATTTTAGGTGTGTTGATACCCAATTTTTCCTCAAACTATTTTAAAATTTGCATATATACCTTCAAAATCACTCTTTATAATAACTGGAACTTTTCGTAATTTTTCATATTTTTATTAAATTCTTTTCCAATTTATTCAGTATTTTAATATTCAATAATTATTCATAAATTATATTATAAATAATTTCAAAATATTTCCCAGCTCAATAGATCATTTTTAATCCTATTAGGATTTGATTATTTCACAAATTAGCCAATTTGGCATTATTTGGCTATAATTACAATAATTTTACAATTATAGCTTAATTGTACATTTTATGTCATTTTAATTAAATAGTTAGTCATTTTATATCTTTAATATTAGTTAATTAACTTAATTTCATCTATTTAGCATTAATTTAATTTTATGTAATTATTAGCTATTTTTCATTAATTATTTATCCATTTAATCGGGTATTTAACAATCAACCCCTTCCTATTTAAATTATAGCCCAATTTAATTCAATTTTAGCCTATTGAAACCAGACCAAACCACCCAACTAAATCCGTCCAATACCCAAGGCCCAACCCACTAAAGATACCTGGTCCAGACTTGATTTAATCTTGGCCGTTGATCGATTTTGATCAATGGCCCCGATTCAACTTACCTTAATTAACCTAGACTAACCCCCCGACCCCTCTCATTTCTCACTGGTCTCTCATCTCTGTACTCTCTCTCTATCTCCCTAAGTCTCTTCTAGAGACCTCCTGTCCCTATGGCTCCGATGAACCTCTTCGTCTTCTCCGGCCGTTTCTTTGCTAGGAGACCGTGAAGCCCTCATCATCCCCTTGCCTCCTATGGTTCCTTCACGCCGGTAATGCTGTCCCTAAGGATCTCAAAGGACGAGGACTAGTCTTCTCACACCTATGGTCTGTTCCTGCTTGCTTCAGGCCTCCAGGGCTCGATTATGAGTAAGATCTTTCCATCTTTGGCCCAAGCCTATGGGTTTCTAGGCCGGTATCTTCATCTCTGGGTTCACCCTTTAAACCCTAAATTCTGAATCTTCCTATTCTTTTAGATCTGTAATAGATCTATGCATACTATGAGATTTTCCTACGTTTTCTTTAAAGAATCTCCCATCTCTTGAATGATTTTCTCATTTTTCATACTAGGGTTACAAAACCTTTTTTTGCAAAATGATTTCTTTGGATTTTCAACAATTACTTTATGGTTTTTAGCATGTTTAAACGCCACGTGAGTCTTTTCTTTTGTTTGAGTAGTTAAGAAACCATAGTACTCCTGGGTTCGATTTGAAGGTTTGAATCTGTTTTCAATGTTGTTTGCATGAACTTTCTGGATTTTTTACGAATGCCCTATGTGTTCTATGCTTCTTGCCCTGATTTGTTGTTAATTTTTTCTGAATCTCTACTGCCCTTTTAGCTATTTGCTTAGGGTTTCTCTCATTTTTGTTCAACACATGTTGTTTATCGACTAGTAAGTCTGATTATTCGTTCTGAGCATTTCTCGTAAAGCTGTAATATCTTCCTCGAATCTGTGACTTCGTGTGTTCTCCTGATAGCTCTCCACTCTTGTGATTGATACCTTTCCTTGTTTAATATGACATGTATCCGTTTGAACTATGACTCCCTAATTAAAGGGAGTCCGGTTCTTTAATTGATTCTGATTGAGGTTCTTCCTAAAACTCTGCTAAATTATTGTTTCCTACCTTATTTCTCTGGCCTGTTTAAAACTATATATACACACTACTCTTTCATTAAAGAAAACAATGGAAACATAGACCTTGTTCTATTCTCTCTTGCTCACACACACAATCTACTATTCTTCTCTTGATTATTTGCTATTGCTAGTCGGCTGGAAGCCAAGACTAACTATTTTACTTGCCTCTTATTCTGTATTTTACTGTATTCAATTGGTATGTTTCCAGTTTATATTTAAAGTCTCCAAAACAACATGTTTCTCTGGTTATTACGATGCATCCTACTTCTGGTTTCCTTTTACTTATCGTTATGTTGTCCTACTTGCAACTAGTTTCACATATTGTGTTGTTTGGTTCTGGGTATCTCCCCCCTTATAGCCTCAGCATGCAATCCCTAGGATACTATAATTGCCTTGTATGTTACTTAACATGTGTTTCTTAAACCTATGTGTAATTATGTCCTACCCTCTCCTAGTACTCCCTCGAATCTGATTATGCTTAGATCTTGGCATGAATTATTGGTGACTAACTGTGTTGTTGACTGGTTAGACTCAATACCAGTATGTGACACTCTAATACTTCTCTAATGCTAATCTGTTTCTATGTGTCCCCAATCCCCATTGTCCCTGAGTGAAATCTATGCTTGAATGTGTTGAACCTGTGCGAGTTGTTTGTTGCTTTTCCAAAGATGTTTACATTGTATTCAAGTTGTTTCATTACTGATCAAAACCTTTTCAGAAAACTTCTTTGACTGAATCAGTCCAGTATTGTTTTGTGTCAAAACCTTTTCAAATCTATCTCCTGCACTTCACTTTATTCCTAGATTCTTAAGTTCCACCCTTTCAGTGTGAGCACTGCTTTGGGGACCTTGAGTTCCCTCTGAACCCTGACACACTGAGGCTGGTATTTCCACACTGCACATGTTTAACTCCTGGTTACTAAGTCTGGGTGTGAGCATTGCCCGGGAGCCCTTGAGGTCCTTAGGGAACTTTGACACCCCCGGACTGTGAAAAGGCTATGGATACCATATGGCAATGAGGTTTAGGGGATTTGGGCCTAATTGAAGGCTCCCTATATAATAACTTCTTATTTTTCACTTCTGGTTCTGTAATTCATAATCCTTGGCCTGCAATAAATTGTAAATAATTTTGGGACTGGATAGTGAAATGGGAAGGGTAACTATGCATGCCTAGCTATTACAAGGGTAGAAACCATGCTTAGGTTTTTATTCCCTATCTGTGCGATAGAGATCCGATGTAGGTTTATGTGTCCATGCATTAGATATCATGCTACTTAGGATTTATGTGCATTGTGTTCAACATCTCATCTACGCTTAGAAATCCTGCCAATAGGATAAATAATAACAATAAAATAAACTGCTATTACGTGATTATGTCCATGTAAACATGTTCCGAAACTTCATTAGAAGTCCCGTCCTAGGATAAATAAACTGCAATCATGTCTCACCACGCCTGCGCACTTGGAGATCCTATTTCTAGGTAAGTAACATTAACAAGTTGTACTCTTGCTAATTCCTGAAACGGTGCATAATGTTGTGATTTTATGTGCATTTAGAAATCCTGTTTAGGTTACTATGCATCATGCTGCATTAGACATCATGCTATAGGGTCATACTCATTTAACTGCACTTAGTCTAAATACAGATATCTAACATAGTCCCCTGTTCTAAACAACTGGTAATTAGTCCTTGCAAATCTTCAACATCTAGAATTGCATGTTATTAGCTATAAACAATCTGAATAACTGTTGCATGTTATCCTACACCTAGGCAAGCCTTAGGTAGTCAACTTAAAAAATGAAACCAGAACTGTCCTTTGTGCTTAGTGTTCAACTGCCAGCATGCTTAAAACCAGTAGGCAAGTCTGATCAAGACATCCTCTCTGAGTTATGCAATAAATCTGTCTTTGTCATTATCACTTAAACACCATGCGTAGGATCTGAATCTGGACCTTAATTGTGTATGAGACATGTTGTTTATGTGCACTGTTTGTGGAGGTCTTTGAGCCCTTTCCTGTTTATGTGCTACCCCCTTTATTTGCAGTCCTATTTGTTTATTATATGTCACCTTAGAATTTTCACCTTTAAAACCTGAGGGTTTGCCTAACACCTCCTTTAGGATAGGAGTCCTAATTTCCTCCAGGACTGATAGGAAGGGACGGGTAACAACATGCAATAAGGGTCGAGACCAACACTTGATTTATTTACTTTCACGGGGTGGGAAAGGGTAGAATATGGATATGATGACTGGTGCGCTAATACCACGTGTAGCCCCTCTTCGAGGAGTGATTACCGGATATTGCATTGATGTGATCCATATTATTATAAACCTAGGATACCTTTTATATGCTTCGCTCGTAATCCTTTTAAAATCGAATCTCCTTTACTATTTTCAAATATCTGCATGCTTAAGACTTAAATCCCCTCTTATTTTAGCCTTTACTTGTTATTTGCTAATTGTACAAATTCACAGAAACCATTTTGCCGGGAACCACACTTGTGGATCCTAAGGGGTACATAACACCTTCCCCTTAGGAAAATTTCAAGCCCTTACCCAATCTATGGTTAGTAATGTAGTTGTAATTTAACCCCTAGGTTCCCTAACGCACCGTTAAAATCGTTAGGTGGAGACTCTTTAAAATATACAAATCCCTTTACCAAAAGGAATGAGTTTTCTCAACCCATGTCATAAACCCATTTCAACCGGGCCCCGAAAGGAGCGCTGGAGGGAAAAAAGAGGCAGGGGGGAGGGGAGGGGGGCGCGACAGCATGGCGACTCTGCTAGGGATATCCAGGCTTTTACCATTTCAAATTGTAGTCTAAATCCTGTTTAGGTTACTATGCATCATGCTGCATTAAACATCATGCTATAGGGTCGTACTCATTTAAATGCGCTTAGTCTAAATACATATATCTAAAATAGTCCCCTGTTCTAAACCACTGGTAATTAGTCCTTGCACATATTCAACATCTAGAATTCCATGTTATTAGTTATAAACAATCTGAATAACTGTTGCATGTTATCCTACACCTAGGCAAGCCTTAGGTAATCAACTTAAAAAATAAAATCAGAACTGTCCTTTGTGATTAGTGTTCAACTGCCAGCATGCTTAAAACCAGTAGTCAAGTCTGATCAAGACATCCTCTCTGAGTTATGCAATAAATCTGTCTCTGTCATTATCACTTAAACACCATGCGTANTTGTTTATTATATGTCGCCTTAGAATTTTCACCTTTAAAACCTGAGGGTCTGCCTAGCACCTCCTTTAGGATAGAAGTCCTAATTTCCTCCGGGATTGATAGGAAAGGACGGGTAACAACATGCAATAAGGGTCGAGACCAACACTTGATTTATTTACTTTCACGGTGTGGGAAAGGGTAGAATATGGATATGATGACCGGTGCGCTAAAACCACGTGTAGCCCCTCTTCGAGGAGTGATTATTGGGTATTGCATTGATGTGATCCATATTATTATAAACCTAGGATACCTTTTATATGCTTAGCTCGTAATCCTTTCAAAATCTAATCTACTTTACTATTTTCAAATATCTGCATGCTTAAGACTTAAATCCCCTCTTATTTTAGCCTTTACTTGTTATTTGCTAATTGTTCAAATTCACAGAAACTATTTTGCCGGGAACCACACGTGTGGATCCTGAGGGGTGCCTAACACCTTCCCCTTAGGAAAATTTCAAGCCCTTACCCAATCTATGGTTAGTAATGTAGGTGTAATTGAACCCCTTAGGTGCCCTAACGAGCCGTTAAAATCGTTAGGTGGTGACTCTTTAAAATATACAAATCCCTTTACCAAAAGGAATGAGTTTTCTCAACCCATGTCATAAAACCCTTTCAACCGGGCCCCGAAAGGAGCGCTGGGGGAAAAAGGGGGGGGGGGGGCGACAACATGGAGACTCTGCTAGGGATATCCAGGCTTTTACCATTTCAAATTGTTTCGTGAATTTGTGCCTTTATTTTTAAATACCTGCACCCTTTCCTTTTTCCTTTATATGCAATTAATTGTTTACTTCAGGTATTTACTTTTCCTCAAAGACGAAACTGACATGTCTCTTTGTTTTCTTTTGTAACTGCTTTAAATCATTACTGTTGTTTTTACCCCTTTCTTTAACATGCAAATACGTGACAACTTGTTTTAATACTTATTATTGCATAATCATGCTCAACATTCATACTCCACTCGTGCCAAACAAAATACTATAGCAACGCTTGATGAGTGGTTGCGCTCTTCTTATATTATTACCCACTAAATTTGGAAAGGCTTATTTGTAGTAAAACTAGTCGATCAGCGGTGCAGTCGACAGTTCCGTGCCTTTCCCCCTTGAGTTGTCCACTCAAGGGTACTGATCTAAAATCGCATATAAACCTTACTTTGTTGCACTGTTGCATGCATCATGGTCAGACCTAGTCGAGCTAAAGTGTCGTCTGCACGATAGCTTTTAAGATAGCCTTATCCAAAGTCCACTGGGTTTCCCTAAACCCAAATGGACGCCCTCACGTTCTGTGCATTTATTTGGAGAACTAAGTGCTTCCTGCTTATTATTGACATTAAATAGTCGAGTCCCGTGGGGGTAAGGGCCTATTTGCTTTGCAGAAAAATGAGGCACGAAGTCCCCATATTCGGCATGGTCTCCAATATCCACCCAAGACTGTTGAGTTGGTGGGAGGATCTGCACTCTAGTGACAAATCTATTGTCAGGAAACACTTGGGTAACCTACCATCTCTCCTGGAAATCCAGCCTAACAAAATGATAATAGAGGCTGCTACCTTGTTTTGGGATCGTGAAAGGTCTGTGTTCCGCTTTGGGAACATCGAAATGACGCCTTTGATAGAAGAGATAGGAGGGCCGGCTAACCTAGTATGGGAAACTCCAGGGTTGGTGATGCCTGAGAACCGCACAGGCAAAAGTTTCCTCAAAATGATGGGCCTGAAAAAGGATGCAGAATTGGTATGTTTGGAGGATTCGTACATTCCTTTTGACTACTTGTACGAAAGGTATGGCTACAACAAATCATATCGTACCTACCATGACGAGTTTGCTATCACCTCTCAGGGACACGTCCATCGCCGAGTGTTCGTGCTTATGGTTTGCTTTTTGGGTTTGATCGTGTTCCCCATGAAGAAGGAAAGGATCCATACCATGCTATCCATGGTAACTAAGACCATAATGGAAGGGGTAGATGGGCAAGACTTCAACATTATGCCCATGATCGTTGCAGACATATATCGGGCCTTAGAAAGGTGTCAACAAGGAGCAAAGCATTTCAAAGGTTGCAATTTATTACTTCAACTATGGCTCATGGAACATGTCCAAAGAGGTGAATACCGACAAGACATTCACCGCAGAATGTGGGATGACCACATCACTTTCCATCACCCAAAGCGAATGAATTATATCCTCGACATGTTCGCTCAACCTGAAAATGCCGAGGGATGGGTTGAGCTTTTTGATAACTTGATTGAACAACAAGTTTAATGGATGTTTGAATGGTTTCTGACGGATGAGTTCATCATTCGATCCCGATACGCATCATTTCTGATATTGATTGGTCTAAGGGGGACATACCCTTACGTCCATCTTCGGGGTATGAGGCAAGCAGGTAGGAAGCAAGTCATCCCTAGGGTCGAGACGATGTGCCATCTTCGAGCTGACTTTCAAAATAATGACAGTCCTCACAAGTGCCAAGCTCAGCACCTGTGGCACTGCAAGATTATACTTAAGAAAAACACCATAGAGCCAGACAAGTATCATGCTGGTTGTACCCCTTTCTATCTTGGTTGGTTAGAAGAGGATTTGGGTGGCCAGAGCAAGCCGGGGTACGTCCAAGGTCACAGGGTTATAGATGAAAGGGCCGAGTCTCAAGTCAAATACAACTGACTGCGCAAGAGGATCCGGGAATATGAGGATGATCACCATAAGATACATGAGTCCAACAAGAAATTGATCGAGGAATGGAAGGACATGGCTATCAGCGCCAACAAAAGGCTGGGGGTACTTAGAACGAGGTATAGTCGAGCTGGAAGAAAAGTTCATCAAAAGAGTCGAGGATTGTCAAAAGGCTGAGGGAGCTGAAGGAAGATACCTGTTGCTGGGACTTCGCGAGCTGGGAAAACTGTACAAGGAAAGCAAGAATGCCGAGTCTGGGGAAGGTCCTTCTGGGACCAAGTAGATAGGAGTGTCTTTATTTTTCTCTATCAATGTAATAAAAGACATTGAATTAGTTCTTAGTGAAAGAGGTCTCGAGTCAAGGAAGAAAAACCAAGCTCTGTCAGTCAGAACTCTGCTCGCCGGTTGTGCTGCGTGAGCCTCCAGATGCCTCGAGCTGATGGCGAGATCAATTTTTTGTTCGAGGTTCAAGAGGAAGGAGAGGATTGCGCTTTGGGATGCGGAGGAGCTATTATCGTCCAGCTCCCTAACCTAAAGCGGCACCGGGTTTGGACCACTTTTCATTCCATTTGTGGGAATTTGATGATCTATAAATCGTCCCTAACGAGCGATCGGCTCCAGGCTAAGGTAACAAAGTTATACCGAGATTCACGACTATCGGGAAATCGTATCCAAGCTCCGTGGCTAGTCTGCGCTCTTTGGACCCAACTGAGACCACTCGACCGATCTCATCCACTTGAAAATTGGTGTAAAACCCTACTCCTATAAAGGCCGGCGGAAGGAATGCTCTGCTCATCTTTCTTACGGCTCGTTACCGCAGCGGATTGAATCTTTCGCGATGGAAATGCACTCTTCCCCCAACTTTCCAACATAGGGGGCTAGCGATACGATGAGATAGAATGCAATAGAAACAAAGACAGGGAACGGGTTACCTACTCTTAACGGGCAAAGCGAGCCCCTTTATTTTGAATTAAAGAATTCAGAATCAATCAAATCTTTCTTTTTCTCATACAAGTAGCCCCTTAGCGGGCAATAAGCAATCAAGTCTACCACTGAGCTACTGAGGAACAACAGGAGATTCGATCTCATAGAGTTCAATTCCCGTTCCCAACCCATGACCAATATGAGCTCGAAGCTTCCTTCGTAACTCCCGGAACTTCTTCGTAGTGGCTCCCTTACATGCCTCATTTCAGAGGGAACCTCAAAGTGGCTCTATTTCATTATATTCCATCCATATCCCAATTCCATTCATTTAATATCCCTTTGGTGTCATTGACATAACAGATGTCGTTTCTAGTCTATCTCTTTCTATTTCTTTTCTATATATGGAAAGTTCAAAAATCATCATATAATAATCCAGAAATTGCAATAGAAAAGAAATAGGGGNTCTATCAATGTAATAAGGCCAATGGCCATTAGTGACTTTTATTTTTCGTCTATCGTTTTGGGATTTGTCTATTTTTCTTATCAATAAAATGAGGCATTTAGCATTTTAAGTTCTCCAAATCAGTTTGTCGCTAGGCCTACCTCGGGCACAAAGAGGTTCCCAACTTAGGACGCGCTTTATAGTTCTGTATTATGTGTTTAAATACCACAATATTCTTTTCATAATCCTCACTGACTTGGTTACCTTTTGTTTTTATTTATTTTTCTTACTCCCCTCCCCAAAGGTTAGTTCGTGCATTCTGGCATCATCACCCTATCGCACAAGATCCAAGGTCCCTCCACCTACTCCTCCTCCTAGTACTCCTAAGGGCAAAGACAAAGGCAAAATTAAGATGGAAGAGTCCAGCGGCACCAGAAAGGAGAATATGATTGAACGGGTAGAGGCCACGTATTCAGATCATGCATGAAAGCATGTCACCACTTGAACAAAAATTGCTGAAGTTTCAGGAAGAACTCGATCAAGTCCGAAATCTGGCCAACCTGTTATTTTCCCTCAACGTCCCTGACGTCAACCTTCCAAATGCTCAAAACACCGCACCTCCACAAAATATCCCAAGACAGAAAAATCATCCCGCACCTCACCATCACGCCCCTCCCCCAAAGAACCGAACTCTCCCGACGCAGTGCAATGCTTGCCATACCTCAAATAACACTCCACTACTCATCCCAGAAAAACCCCGCAAAGGACCATTTCCACACCTATAACAATCCCATCTATGTGGAAACCGTGACCCACTCCACTCCGCCTATCTCACAGGAATCTGAGTCTGACGGAAAGGACTTACTTATCAAGAACCTGGCCGAGGAGCTTAAGAAACTGACCAGCCGAGTCCAGGGTGTTGAAGGAACCAAGGGAATTGAAGGGTTGAATTATGAAGACCTTTGTATACAACCTGATGTCGAACTGCCCGAGGGATACAAACCTCCAAAGTTCGAAATGTTTGACGGTACTGGTGATCCGAGAGTCCATCTGAGGACCTATTGCGACAAGTTGGTTGGCGTTGGGAAGGATGAAAGAATCCGCATGAAGCTGTTCATGAGGAGTTTGAAAGGAGACGCACTGTCTTGGTACATCAGCCAAGACCCCAAAAAATGGTCAAATTGGGTAAGCATGGCGTCTAACTTTATGGACAGGTTCAGGTTCAAAATAGAGAACGCACCTGATGTGTTCTACATTCAAAATTTGAAGAAGAAATCCACAGAAACCTTTTGCGAGTATGCTACTCGCTGGAGGTCCGAAGCCGCTAAAGTCAGACCTGCTCTAGAGGAAGAACAGATGAACAAGTTCTTTGTCCGGGCTCAGGACCCGCAGTATTATGAATGGTTAATGATGGTTGAAGGCCATAAGTTCTCCGACATCATTAAATTGGGTGAGCAGATTGAAGAAGGTATTAAAAGCGGTATGGTTACAAATTTTGAAGCCTTGCAAGCCACTAACAAGGCTTTACAGTCCGGTGGTGTGTCTAAGAAGAGAGACGTGGGAGCCGTAATGATTGCACAAAGAGCCAAGTCCCCACTCAAATACCAAGCTTATCCAACACCTCCACTCACATATCAAGCTCCACCACCTTCCTACCAGCCCTCACCAAACTACCAAGCACCCTCATCGAACTACCAAGCTCCACCACCTTCCTACCAAGCTCCACCGCCCACCTACCAATCCCCACCACCCATATATCAACCTGCTTCGCCTAGATACTCACAACCCGCTCCTGTCTACCACACTTATAATTCCCAGCCATCCCATTACCAATCACCCCCTGCACGCCAAAACTTCCCTAGACCTAGCCCCAATTTTGATCGCCGCCCTCCAAAGCAATACTCCGCCATAGCCAAGCCCATTGACCAGCTGTATGAGAAGCTAAAAGTTGTTAGTTATGTCACACCTATCCCTACTGCCATCCCTGAGAACCCCTCTCAGTTGGTTAACCTAAACAAATCATGTGCATACCATTCCGGCATGAAAGGACACACCATCGAAGAATGCCGCTCTCTGAAGGACAAATACAGGCTCTCATTGACAACAAGATTATTGTGGCAAAAGACCCCGCTCCAAACGTCCGCAACAATCCTTTTCCAGACCATAAGGGTGGAGGTATCCATATGATTGAAATAGAAGATGATTGGAAACCCGAGGATCAATCGGGTTGATTGCAGAAGGCGATGACCCAAGAAACCTGCAGTCACTCTCACACCGATCATAGTCTAGATTCAACCATCTGAGGACGCTGAGGTGAATATGTGTATACCATTTGAGTTTGAAGCAGCGCCACCTGGAAAGTCACCAGTGCCAATTGAAGTTGAGTTTGTATCTCCAGCAAATGCACCCGCACCATTCGAGGTCGCAGTCTTGCCACCCCGAACACATATTTCGTTTGAAGTAAGGATGGCTGCAGCAATTCCGGTGGCAATATCAACCACACCACCCTTCTATTCAAACGTTATCCCTTGGGACTACACAGCCGAGGCGAGAAGGAAAGGCAAGGTCAGGTCTGAGGAGGCTGTCGCTACACAGGGTATGATGAGAACTGGTAAGGTCTACACCCCTGAGCATCTGACCGAATCAAGCAAGCAGGCTGCCAACTGGACTCCCCTTATCGAAACAGGTCCTGATGACCTTTGGAGAAAGGTACAAGCTAAAGAGTATTCAGTCATCGACCAGCTGAACAAGACACCGGCATAGATATCCGTCCTCTCTTTGCTACAGAATTCTGAAACACACAAAAATGCTTTGTTGAAAGTGTTAAGTGAAACATATGTTCCAAACAACATCACTAGCGGGGAAATGGCCAATATGATAGGCCAGGTACTGGAAAGTCACAAAATCACTTTTCAAGAGGAAGAGCTACCACCTGAAGGATTGGGGCACAATAAAGTGTTGCACATCACCGTGCAATGCGAAGATCATTTCATCACAAGGATCTTAATCGATGGAGGTTCCAGTCTTAACATCTGTCCGTTGATAACACTCAAGAAATTGGGTAAAGGGCTACAAGAGATAAAAGATGGAGCGATCAATGTGAAAGACTTCGACGGTTCTCAGAGGTCCACCATGGGGAAGATCAGTCTATGTCTGCAGATGGGACCGACTTGGTTTGAAGTGGATTTCCAGGTGATAGATGTGCCAGCATCCTACAACCTATTGTTAGGACGACCCTGGATTCATGTTGTTGGGGCCGTAGCATTAATGCTACATCAGGCGGTAAAATTCGAGTGGAACCACCAAGAGGTGATTATTCATGGTGACGGTAGCAACTCCATTTATAGTCGTCAAACTATTCCGGTGATTGATAGAAAAAGGAAGATAGGTGAGGGAACTTACCACCACATTGACTGGGTAAATGCTATCGACAAGGACAAGTGGTGGGATAGCAAGATTGAGAGCATCCTGAATTGGAGAGGATATGAGCCAGTAAAAGGGCTCGGTAATAACCTCCAAGGGATCACAAAGCCCATAAAACTCAAGAAACATGGTATCACTTTCGGTCTGGGGTATGAATACACTTGGCAGGAATTCAACGACTGGTCGCCACTTTGGCGCGGTCCCTATTACCCTTTGGAGCAGCCGATACCTCATCTTGAGCAGATTTTCAAGAAGGCCGACATTAGTTACGGATCAGGCGAAGAATAAGCACTTGCAATAATGAGGAGTTTGTTCCTAGAGGACGGGGATATGGATTGCTATGTTGTTCTCGAGGAGGAGGGGGAGGAAGGCCCTTCCAAACATAATGTAAGCAAGGGGACATATCTCAAGAACTGGTCTATCAAGACGACCAAAGCCCGACGAGCCTCGGGGTAGCAAGGCTAAAACAAGCATTATTTACTGTTTTATTTACTAAAAGATTTTCCTTTTCCTGCATTTTTCAATTTCTGCAATAAGATCTTCAATGTTCAAAACAGTTATTCAATTCATCAAAGCATCTTCTAAATTTCTCTTACGAATCCGATATTTATTGTTATTGTTTTCTCTCATTACTTTATTTATACAACATTACTATTACTTGTCTTGATGAACCGATGACTGTGACATACAATGAGACAACGCATCAAATGAAAATTGATTCAGACGAAGACGACATAACTGACGAGATTGTCAAAGAAGTTGAGAACTTTGAGAACCGACTTAAGTCCAACCTGGACGAGACCGAAGTTATCAACCTAGGGGATTCAGAAAACGTCAAGGAGACTCGCATCAACATTCATTTGTCACCATCAGAAAAGAAAGAATACACAGAGTTTCTAAAAGAGTATGAGGATGTATTTGCATGGTCGTATGATGACATGACTGGCCTAAGTACATTTATTGTTGCTCACAAACTACCAACCAATCCAACATGTCCACTGGTGAAACAAAAGCTCAGAAAGTTCAAACCCGACATGAGTTTGAAAATCAAAGAAGAAGTTACCAAGCAGATCAACGCCAAAGTTCTCCGGGTAGTGGAGTACCCAAAATGGTTAGCCAACATTGTACCTGTGCCGAATAAGGACGGGAAGGTTAGAGTCTGCATTGGCTACCGGGATCTCAATCGGGCCAGTCCGAAAGACGACTTCCCCTTACCAAATATACACATTCTGATTGAAAATTGCACCAAGCATGAATTGCAGTCCTTCGTGGATTGCTTCACTGGTTATCACCAGATTTGGATGGATGAGGAAGATGCTGAGAAAACGACATTCATCACGCCGTGGGGAGTGTATTGTTACAAGATGATGCCATTCGGCCTAAAGAATGCAGGGGCCACCTACATGAGGGCCATGACCACCATATTCCATGACATGATTCATACGGAGATCGAGGTGTACGTGGATGATGTCGTTATCAAATCAAAGAAAGTTGTTGATCACATGGAGAATTTGGGGAAGANAATAGAATTGGATCCGTCAAAAGTCAAAGCCATTCAAGGACTACCACCACCAAGGAACAAGAAAGATGTGATGAGTTTCTTGGGGAGGCTTAATTATATCAGCCGGTTTATAGCACCGTCTACAGTCATCTGTGAGCCAATCTTTAAGATGCTGAAGAAGGACGCTACGGCCAAGTGGACCGACGATTGTCAAAAGGCTTTCAACATAATCAAGGAATATTTGTCAACTCCGCCAGTCCTAGTACCGCCCGAGCCAGGCAGACATTTGTTACTCTATAATGTCGTGCTAGATGGAGCTTCCGACTGCATTTTGGGACAGCACGATGAAACGGGAAGGAAGGAACAAGCAATGTATTACCTCCGTAAGAAGTTCACTCCATATAAGGCCCGATATTCTCTATTAGAGTGTACCTGTTGTGCTCTAACTTGGGTCGCCCAAAAGCTGAGGCATTACTTCTGTGCCTACACAAAATATCTCCTATCAAGGATGGATCCATTAAAATACTTCTTTCAGAAGCCCATGCCCACTGGCAAGCTAGCCAAGTGGCAAATCCTGCTGAGCGAATTCAACATTGTTTACATGACTCAGAAGGAAGTTAAAGGACAAGCTCTGGTAGACCGTCTTGCTGAGAATCCCGTAGACGGAGAATACGAACCCCTGAAAACATATTTTCCTGATGAAGAGGTATCATTCATAGGAGGAGATATTGCAGAAACCTATGATGGTTGGAGGGTGTTCTTTGATGGAGCATCAAACTTCAAGGGAGTCGGTATCGGAGCAGTCCTAGTATCAGAGACCGGTCAGCATTATCCGATATTCGCCAAACTCAAGTTCCCTTGCACCAACAATATGGCCGAATATGAAGCCTGCATCTTAGGGCTTAATATGGCCATTGACATGAATGCCCAGGAGTTGTTAGTGATCGGTGATTCAAACTTATTGGTACATCAGGTACAAGGAGAATGGGAAACAAAGAATTCCAAGATACTGTCGTATCTGCACCACGTACAGGAATTAAGAAAGAGGTTTACAACAAAAGAGTTCCGGCACGTCCCTAGAATCCAGAATGAGTTCGCCGACACATTGGCTACTTTATCCTCAATGATCCAGCATCCGGACAAGAATTTCATTGACCATATTCCTGTAGAGATCCATAATCAGCCAGCTTACTGTGCCCATGTTGAAGAAGAAGCAGACGAAGATCCTTGGTTTCATGACATCGATGAGTACTTGGCAAAAGGAGAATACCCCGAGTTTGCAAATTCCACTCAGAAATGCACACTTCGAATATTGTCCAAAAATTTCTTTCATAGCGGAGGAATCCTGTATAGGAGGACTCCCGATTTGGGGTTATTAAGGTGTGTTGATGCAAAAGAAGCATCAAAATTGCTGGAAGAAATTCATGCTGGGACCTGCGGCCCACATATGAACAGTTTTGTTCTAGCAAAGAAGATACTCTGAGCTGGTTACTTTTGGATGACTATGGAAACAGATTGCATCCAGTATGTTCGGAAATGCCACTGATGCCAAATACATGGGGATATGATAAATGTGCCTCCAAGTGAGCTCAATGCAACCAGCTCACCATGGTCGTTCGCCGCTTGGGGTATGGACGTTATTGGACCAATCGAGCCTGCTGCCTCCAATGGCCACAGGTTCATTTTGGTCGCCATTGACTACTTCACTAAATGGGTCGAAGCGGCCTCCTACAAAGCAATTACTAAGAAAGTCATGGCCGACTTTGTCCGCGACCACTTTGTTTGTCGGTTCGGAGTTCCTGAGTCAATCATCACCAACAATGGTTCTAATCTCAACAGTGACTTGATGAAAGCTATGTGTGAAACTCTCAAGATCAAACACAAAATTCCACAGCATACATACCTCAGATGAATGGAGCCGTAGAGGCCGCTAACAAAAAAATCAAGAAGATACTAAGGAAGATGATAGAAAGGCACAAGCAGTGGCATGAAAAATTTATCATTCGATTTATTGGGATACCGCACCACTGTCCGCATATCAACATGGGAAACTCCCTATATGCTAGTTTATAGTACAGAGGCTGTTATTCCTGCCGAAGTGGAGATTCCATCTCTAAGAATTATACAGAAAGTTGAGTTCACCGATGCAGAGTGGGTAAGGAGCCGTTATGAGAAACTAGCCCTCATAGATGGGAAGAGAATGAATGCAGTATGTCATGGTCAACTATATCAGAACAAAATTGCCAGGGCCTTTAACAAGAGAGTCAAGTCGAGACGATTCACACCAGGGCAACTGGTGTTAAAGAAAATCTTTTCGTATCAAGATGAATCCAAGGGGAAGTTCTATCCCAACTAGCAAGGTCCGTACATGGTTCATAGAGTGCTAACAGGAGGAGCACTCATACTTGCAGAAATGGACGGAGAAGTTTGGCCGAAACCGATAAATCCAGATGCAGTCAAGCGCTACTATGTGTAATATTTATGCTTTCTCAGTGATGTAAATTGAACTACGCCTGACCTGATTCCCGTTTAAGAGGGGATACGTAGGCAGCCTTATGGGTTCGGTCACAATTCAATAAAAATCTATTTTTTTTTCCTGCAATTGGAAACTGGGGCAGAATTTTGAGGAGGACCCTCAAAATTCTGAAGTGAGCAGCAGTCCACAAGCGTTTACCCAGCCAACTGGGGCAGAATTTTGAGGAGGACCCTCAAAATTCTGAAGTGAGCAGCAGTCCACAAGCGTTTACCCAGCCAACTGGGGCAGAATTTTGAAGTAAGTTCAGCTAATCGCCACACGAGCAGCAATCAGAGGCGTCCACCCAGCAAACTGGGGAAGAATTTTGAGGAGGACCCTCAAAATTCCGCAGCAGGAGAGGTTGCAATGTCTCGAGCCGTGTCATGTCGTCGGTTCATCTAAACCTATTTTAGATTATATATTATACTTTTATAAAATCATGCATATTTATTTTTTCTGAAGTAGCTTGTTTAGCGAACGCTACCCCAATGACACAGACAGTATCATCATGATCAAGAAAATGAACCAAGCAGAGCCAGGGGGAATGCGAACTAACCTTCCCCCTTTACAAAACTCATGATCTTTCTTTGAATTCAGGCACAAAATTGCAAAATACCCAAAACATATTATCTGCTCAAAGGACAGACAATGTTCCTCAAACTCGTTATGCCAACATTTATTATCAGCACAAATGATGCTTCATTATCACAATTCTCTACCGCAATTTAACACCAGCTAAGAATTTCTGTTGTCCTTCCGCATCTTGCATAAGGCTACCTTTCTACCTTCCGAGGTTAAACGCTACCTCCATCTGCATTCGCATCTTGCATAAGGCTGCCATTCTGCCTTGCGAGGTTAAACGCTACCTCCATCTGCATTCGCATCTTGCATAAGGCTACCTTTCTTCCTTCCACGGTTAAATGCTACCTCCATCTGCATTCACATGTTGCATAAGGCTACCATTCTGCCTTCCGAGGTTAAATGCTACCTCCATCTGCATTCGCATCTTGCATAAGGCTACCTTTCTGCCTTCCAAGGTTAAACGCTACCTCCATCTGCATTCGCATCTTGCATGAGGCTTACATTTCTGCCTTCCGAGGTTAAACGCTACCTCCATCTGCATTCTCATCTTGCATAACGCTACCATTCTGCTTTCCGAGGTTAAACGCTACCTCCATCTGCATTCGCATCTTGCATAAGGCTACCTTTCTGCCTTCCGAGGTTAAACGCTACCTCCATCTGCATTCGCATCTTGCATAAGGCTACCTTTCTGCCTTCCGAGGTTAAACGCTACCCCCATCTGCATTCGCATCTTACATGAAGCTACCTTTTTGCCTTTCGAGGTTAAATGCTACCTCCATCTGCATTCGCATCTTGCATGAGGCTACCTTTCTTCCTTCCAAGGTTAAACGCTACCTCCATCTGCATTCGCATCTTGCATAAGGCTACCTTTCTGCCTTCCGAGGTTAAACGCTACCTCCATATACATTCGCATATTGCATAAGGCTACCATTCTGCCTTCCGAGGCTAAACGCTGCCTCCCATTTACTCCTCAAAAGCAACCAATGCCTCTAACATTATTTACTGCGCTTTTCTTTTGGGCTAATCTATGCCCCTTTAGTTCGCAAGACTAAGATCTGTCTTGTCAGCATCATACTATTGCATCTTCATGGGCTGAAATATCGCCAACTTATCCAAAGGCGTTATCGTTCGGAGGCACCATCTTCATGGCCCAAGAACACCATGTCATAGCCTGAGGATCTCATTTATCATTTTGCATATCATTATTCAAAGGCATCATGGTTCGGAGGCACCATCTTCATGGCCCGAGAACATCATTTCATGGCCTACGAATCCTGCATCAAGCAATCCATAGCCCAGGACGTCATCCTTAATCGTCCAAAGACAACATTCATATTCCAACGGGAATTTGCATCATGTTTAAATTACGCACTATATATGCTTGTATTGTTATTTGCAGGTAACCCGGCAAGTAACAGCTGTCCCGGCAGGAGCGATCCCGCTCCAGTTCTCCTAATTACCCCGTAAGCCATTCATTCAATCAGTCCTATATGTTGCGTTTTTTCTTGTAAAAAGCTCCATCGGTATGCTTCGTCGATGGCTCCTGAACTACATACGGCCTAATTCCTGTAAAACCAGGGATATGTAGGCAGCTCAGAAACCAGGGTGCGGCCTGAACCTTTCAAGATATTTCCACTCGGTCAAAATTGGCCATCATATCTTTACCCGACAACTCTTTCATCCTTCCCGGGTAAAGATGTGCATCTATTGATACCTAATTTTTCCTCAAACTATTTTAAAATTTGCATATATACCTTCAAAATCACTCTTTATAATAACTGGTATTTTTCATAATTTCTCATATTTTAATTAAATTCTTTTCCAATTTATTCGCTATTTTTATATTCAATAATTATTCATAAATTGTATTATAAATAATTTCAAAATATTTCCCAGCTCAATATATCATTTTTAATCCTATTAGGATTTGATTATTTCATAAATTAGCCAATTTGGCATTATTTAGCTATAATTAGAAATATTTTGCAATTATAGCCTAATTGTACATTTTATGCCATTTTAATTCAATAGTTAGTCATTTTATATTTTTAATATTAGTTAATTACCTTAATTTCATGTATTTAGCATTAATTTAATTTTATGTAATTATTAGCTATTTTTTGTTAATTATTTATCTATTTAATCAGGTATTTAACAATCAACCCCTTTCTATTTAAATTATAGCCCAATTTAATTCAATTTCAGCCCATTGAAACTAGCCCAAACCACCCAACTAAATCCGTCCAATACCCAGGCCCAACCCACTAAACATACCCTGTCCAGACTTGGTTTAATCTTGGCCGTTGATCGATTTTGATCAATGGCCTGGATTCAACTTACCTTAATTAACCTAGACTATCCCCACCGACCCCTCTCATTTCTCACTGGTCTCTCATCTCTCTACTCTCTCTCTCTATCTCTCTAAGTCTCTTCTAGAGACCTTCTGTCCCTATGGCTCCGATGAACCTCTTCGTCTTCTCCGGCTGTCCCTTTGCAGGAGACCATGAAGCCCTTATCATCCTCTTGCCTCCTATGGTTCCTTCACGCCGGTAATGCTGTCCCTAAGGATCTCAAAGGACGAGGACCAATCTTCTCACACCTATGGTCTGTTCCTGCTTACTTCAGGCCTCCAGGGCTCGATTATGAGTAAGATCTTTCCATCTTTGGCCCAAAACTATGGGTTTCTAGGTCGGTATCTTCATCTCTGGGTTCACCCTTTAAACCCTAACTTCTGAATCTTTCGATTCTTTTAGATATGTAATAGATCTATGCATACTATGAGGTTTTCCTATGTTTTCTTTAAAGAATCTCCCATTTCTTGAATGATTTTCTCATTTTTCATACTAGGGTTACAAAACCTTTTTTTGCAAAACGATTTCTTTGGATTTTCAACAATTACTTTATGAATTTTAGCATGTTTAAACGTCACTTGAGTCTTTTCTTTTGTTTGAGCCATTTTAGTTAAGAAACCATAGTACTTCTGGGTTCGATTTGAAGGTTTGAATCTGTTTGCAATGTTGTTTGCATGAACTTTTTGGATTTTTTACGAACGCCCTATGTGTTCTATGCTTCTTGCCCTGATTTGTTGTTAAGGTTTTCTGAATCTCTACTGCCCTTTTAGCTATTTGCTTAGGGTTTCTCTCATTTTTGTTCAACACATGTTGTTTATCGACTACTAAGTCTGATTATTCGTTCTGAGCATTTCTCGTAAAGCTGTAATATCTTCATCGAATCTGTGACTTCATGTGTTCTCCTGATAGCTCTCTACTGATTTTTGAATTATTTCCTTGATTCTGTGATGATTTCCTTTGTATTGACCCCTGTAATTTTTCAATCTCATGCTTAATTCTCAGAACCAATTTTTCGGAATTAAAATTGTTCCCCACCCTATTTATGTGCACAAACATGCTGTTAATTACTTGACATATACTTTCTTTATTTGAAATATTCTTTATCCAGTCCTTATTACATGCCACATTCTTTTACTATGGTAAAATCAGTCTTGTGATTGATTCCTTTCCTTTTTTAATATGACTTGTATCCGTTTGAACTATGACTCCCTAATTAAAGGGAGTCCGGTTCTTTAATTGATTCTGATTGAGGTTCTTCCTAAAACTCTGCTAAATTATTGTTTCCTACCTTATTTCTCTGGCCTGTTTAAAACTGCATATACACACTACTCTTTCATTAAAGAAAAAACGGAAACATAGACCTTGCTCTATTCTCTCTTGCTCACACACACACAATCTACTATTCTTCTCTTGATTGTTTGCTATCGCTAGTCGGCTGGAAGCCAAGACTAGATATTCTACTTGCCTCTTATTCTGTATTTTGCTGTCTTCAACTGGTATATTTCCAATTTATATTTAAAGTCTCCAAAACAACATATTTCTCTGGTTATTACGATGCATCTTGCTTCTGCTTCTGGTTTCCTTTTACTTATGGTTATGTTGTCCTACTTTCAATTAGTTTAACATATTGTGTTATTTGGTTCTGGATATCTCCCCCTTTATAGACTCAGCATGTAATCCCTAGGATACTATAATTTCCTTGTATGTTACTTAACATGTGTTTCTTAAACCTATGTGTAATTATGTCCTACCCTCTCCTAGTACTCCCTCGAATCTAATTATGTTTAGATCTTGGCATGAATTCTTGGTGACTAACTGTGTTGTTGACTGGTTAGACTCAATACCAGTCTGTGACACTCTAGTACTTCTCTAATGCTAATTTGTTTCTATGTGTCCCCAATCCCCATTGTCCCTGAGTGAAATCTGTGCTTGAATGTGCTGAACCTGTGCGAGTTGTTTGCTGCTTATCCAAAGATATTTATATTATATTCAAGTTGTTTCATTACCGATCAAAACCTTTTCAGAAAACTTCTTTGACTGGATCAGTCCAGTATTGTTTTGTGTCAAAACCTTTTCAAATCTATCTCCTACACTTCACTTTATTCCTAGATTCTTAAGTTCCACTCTTTCAGTGTGAAACACTGCTTTGGGGACCTTGAGTTCCCTCTGAACCCTGACACACTGAGGCTGGTATTTTCACGCTGCATATGTTTAACTTCTGGTTACTAAGTCCGGGGTTGAGCATTGCCCGGGAGCCCTTGAGGTCCTTAGGGAACTTTGGCACACCCGAGCTGTGAAAAGGCTACGAATACCATGTGGCAATGAGGTTTAGAGGATTTGGGCCTAATTGAAGGCTCCCTATAGAATAACTTCTTATTTTTCACTTTTGGTTGTGTAATTCATAATCCTTGGCCTGTAATAATTTGTAAATAATTCTGGGGCTGGATAGTGAAACGGGAGGGGTAACTATGCATGCCTAGCTATTACAAAGGTAGAAACCATGCTTAGGTTTTTATTCCCTATATGTGCAATAGAGATCCGGTGTAAGTTTATGTGTCCATGCATTAGATATCATGCTACTTAGGATTTATGTGCATTGTATTCAACATCTCATCTACGCTTAGAAATCCTGCCTATAGGATAAATAATAACAATAAAATAAACTGCTATTACGTGATTCTGTCCATGTAAACATGTTCTGAAACTTCATTAAAAGTCCCGTCCTAGGATAAATAAAACTGCAATCATTTCTCACCACGCCTGCGCACTTAGAGATCTTGTTTCTAGGTAAGTAACATTAACAAGTTGTACTCTTGCTAATTCCTGAAATGGTGCATAATGTTGTGATTTTATGTGCATTTAGAAATCCCGTTTAGGTTACTATGCATCATGCTGCATTAGACATCATGCTATAGGATTGTACTCATTTAATTGCACTTAGTCTAAATACAGATATCTAAAACAGTCCCCTGTTCTAAACAACTGGTAATTAGTCCTTGCACATCTTCAACACCTAGAATTGCATGTTATTAGCTATAAACAATTTGAATAATTATTGCATGTTATCCTACACCTAGGCAAGCCTTAGGTAATCAACTTAAAAAATAAAACCAGAACTGTCCTTTATGATTAGTGTTCAACTGTCAGCATGCTTAAAACCAGTAGGCAAGTCTGATTAAGACATCCTCTCTGAGTTATGCAATAAATCTGTCTTTGTCATTATCACTTAAACACCATGCGTAGGATCTGAATCTGGACCTTAAATGTGTATGATACATGTTGTTTATGTGCACTGTTTGTGGATGTCTTTGAGCCCTTTCCTGTTTATCTTCTACCCCTTTATCTGCATTCCTATTTGTTTATTATATGCCGCCTTAGAATTTTCACCTTTAAAACCTGAGGGTCTGCCTAGAACCTCCTTTAGGATAGGAGTTCTAATTTCCTCCGGGACTGATAGGAAAGGACGGGTAACAACATGCAATAAGGGTCGAGACCAACACTTGATTTATTTACTTTCACGGGGTGGGAAAGGGTAGAATATGGATATGATGACCGGTGCGCTAATACTACGTGTAGCCCCTCTTCGAGGAGTGATTACCGGGTATTGCATTCATGTCATCCATATTATTATAAACCTAGGATACCTTTTATATGCTTAGCTCGCAATCCTTTCAAAATCAAATCTCCTTTACTATTTTCAAATATCTGCATGCTTAAGACTTAAATCCCCTCTTATTTTAGCCTTTACTTGTTATTTGCTAATTTTTCAAATTCACAGAAACCATTTTGCCGGAAACCACACTTGTGGATCCTGAGGGGTGCCTAACACCTTCCCCTTAGGAAAATTTCAAGCCCTTACCCAATCTATGGTTAGTAATGTAGTTGTAATTGAACCTCTTAGGTAACCCTAACGCATCGTTAAAATCGTTAGGTGGGGACTCTTCAAAATATACAAATACCTTTCCCAAAAGGTACGAGTTGTCTCAACCCATGCCATAAACCCCTTTCAACCGGCCCCCAAAAGGAGCGCTCGGGGAAAAAAAGGGGAGCGCGACAAGGTGATTCATTTCCAGTCTCCCGAATTCATGCATATATAAACTATAGCGCGCGAAAATGTGGGAATCGTGCTAAATCGCTATTTTATGGCCCTAAATTCTAAAAAATGAGGAACGCTCATTGAGAAGTAGTGACTATTTATCATTAGGTTATTGATGATAGGCTATAATTGCGTATTTTAGTCGCTTATTACACTCTAATTTACTGCACTTTAATTGAGTTTGAGCTTTAATCGCTAGTGTTTTGCACTAACTGTGTTTTATGCCTTGTAGGAGTGATTCCGAGCTATATAGATGTTATGTAGTGAATTCAAGTGATTTGGAGCTTTGAAGACTGAGTAAAAGCCCAAGGAATTAAGTCGGAATCGTGTTCAGTGGTCAAATTTGATAGTTAAGAACAAACGAAGACTCGAGTAGACATATTGTGCACTGTCTAGTAAAATAGACATAATTTTTTTCTCAGAACTCCATTTGGGATATATAATATGTGGTTGTAAATCTAACTCAAAGAACTACAACTTTCATGTTTTACGTATTTCCAAATTCCAAACTCAACAGGGTGAAAACGCGGTCAAAATCGCGACCGCGGACCTCACGCGGACTGGGGCAGAATACTTGTTGATTAGCGCGGCCGGAGCGTGGTCTTAGCGTTCCCGCGCTACTCCATACCTGAAAAATAGTCCTTTTTCGCGTGGGAGAAGGTATAATCATTTGGGCCCGACCCTACTTGGTATATATACATGGGAAAATGGTATTTTGAGGAGGTTGGACATATTTTGGACACAAATTCGACCTAAAGAGGCAGAGACACAATATTAGCAAGGCGGGGAATTCTTCTACGAGTTTTTTCCTTCCTCTTCCTATTTTTCATTGTTGGTTATGACTTTTAGTATTGTAGTTTTACATACTACCATGAATAGCTAATTTGTTATCTAGGGTTTTGATGGAACCTTTTGTAGGATAAATTCTTGTTAAGTTTTTATATAATTGAGCCGTAGTATTTTCTCTATTTGTTTAACTATATTATTCTTGTGGTTGATTGAATAGCTCTCAATTAGTTGTGCCTATTTAGTATGTATTAATCGGGAGAGAGTGCATATTTAGGTAGTTTTTGAATAACATCACTCCCGACGTATGTGAGGAATCAATAACCAAGGGTTTAAAGGTGGGATTAGGGATAACGAAACCTTGGGTGCGATCTAAGTGAGACGTACTTAATGCCAGCTGGCGTAACCCGAGAGAGTAAATCTAGTAAATTATCGTAACTACTCGGGAGAGATTTACGGTAGTCAGAGCGCTCATGATCGGTAGAGAATACTTCGACGAAATTATAGAAGACGTAGCGGGAAGGATTCCGACAATTGAAAAGATCATAACTCTAGACCTTCTTAATCTTTTCTCCAATCCGTAGTATCTTTAGTATTAATTTACTATTTTAATTTGTTAGTTAGTAGTTAAACTCAAGAATCTTAATATCTATAAGTTAGGAATTGTTCAAGCTTGTATTCTTGGTGTTAGTGAACAACTGTAGCTAAGCCTTAGTTCTTTGTGGGATTCGACTCCGGACTTGTAAACTGGATTATATTTGTAATGTCCGCTTAGTCCTTTTTATAAGGCATAGTTGGGCGTGATTAGTTATTCTTATGGCCCCGCCAAATTTTAGGCGATTCAAAATCGGTCGCCTGTATTCATGGAGATGGCGTGTACTATAACACACAAAAATCTGGAAATCGTGCTGAATTTCTATTTTATGGTCCTATAATGCCAAAAAATGAGGAATGATCATGGCTATCGATTGTTCATATTATCGAGAATTTCTGAAAAATACAATTTATTTTTACGATGGGTTCTGTATTTATATATTTTGTAGGTGGAAATGTAACAATTTTTTTATTGTCTTTATAATATTCATATTGGTTTTAATCGTATTTAGTTTATCCATAGATTATAAAAATTCAAACAAGAAAGACAGAATGAATAAACTCAAATTATTACTAGATTGTAGATTTCGATATATATTTATCAGATCGTGGCTTCATGTACCAAATATTTCAATATCGTTGCATCTAAATCGTTCACACTAACAATCCATCATTCCCCTCCAAAAGGGGATTTTAGTAAATAACCAAATATGATACTCGGGCTAAGGGTCGGGGGGAATTGATTGTGAAATGGAATGATTGATAGAATCAATATTTCATAGAAGAATGACCGAGACCATAAAATCCTTTCATGCCCGTATGGTTGACCGGCAAATGCTAGCGATTCTGGCTTCATGCAAGTGAGTTGCAACCTGCAATCGAAACCGACACAACAAGGGCGTAACCAACGGAAGGTTCTCACCCTGTCCCCGACATTGTTCTCTGGCATGTCCGTTAGCTCATTTTTTATTGTCCCGTATAACTATTTGTTCTTCGGAGTCGGTCGCCCAAATTCATACAGATGGCGTGATTTATAGCACACGAAAATCTGAGAATTGTACTGAATTCCTATTTTATGGCCCTTAAATGCCAAAAAATAGAGAAACGGTCATGGCGAAGCGATGATCATTGCTCATTAAGTCATTTTGATGGTTCCACAAAATTTTGGGCGATGCAGAGTCGTTCGCTCAAATTCTTGTACATGGCATGAACTATAGCACACGAAAATCTTGGAAACGTGCTGAATTTCAGTTTTATGGCTCTATAATGCAAAAGAAGAGGAACGGTCTTGGAGATGCGATAAATATTATTTATTAGGTCATTTTTATGATCCCGCAATATATTAGTCCATTCGGAGCTGGTCACCCGAATTCATGCAAATGACGTGAACTATATTACACAAAAATCTGAGAATCATGCTGAATTTCCGTTTTATGGTCCTAAAATAAAAAAAATACGAAGAACGATCATGGAAAAACGATGAATATTATTCATTTGGATCTTAATGGATGGTCCCGCAAAACTTTAGGCGACTTGGAGCTGGTCGCGGAGTTCATGCACATGGCGTGGATTATGGCACACAAAAATCTGGGAATCGTGTTGAATTCCTGTTTTATCTCCCTAAAATTCCAAAAAATGAAGAACAGTCAAGGACAACCTATGACAATTGTTCTCTAGGTCATTTTTTATCGTCCCACAAAATTTTAGGCGATTCGGAGTCGATGTCCCTAATTTATTTAGATCCTGTGGATCTGAAAATCGTGTTGAATTTCTGTTTTATGCTATAAAATGCAAAGAATGAGAAATGGTCATGGAAAAATGATGACTATCATTCATTAGGTCATTTTTATGGTCCCGCAAAATGTTAGGCGATTCAGAACCGGTTGCCTGAATTCATGCAGATGCCATGGACTATGCACACGAATATCTGGGAATCGTTCTAAATTCCTATTGTAGGGCCTTAATGCCAAAACATGAGGAATGATAATGACGAAGCAATGACTATTTTTCATTAGGTCATTTTTTATGATTCCATAAAATTTTATGCGATTCGAAGCCGGTCGCCCCAATTAATGCAGATAGAGCGGGACTATTGCACACAAAAATCTGAGAATCGTAATGAATTCCTATTTTATGGCCCTAAAATGTCAAAAAATGAGGAACAATCATGGCAAATTGAAAGCTATTGTTCATTAGATCGTTTTAGTTGTCCCGCAAAATTTTAGGCACTTTAGAGCCGGTCGCCCGAATTCATGTAGATGACGTGAACTATAGCACATTAAAATTCGGAAATCATGCTGAATTCTTGTTTTATGGCCCTTAAATGCCATACAGATGGTCCCACAAAATTTTAGGCGGTCTATAGCACGATTTGGAGTTGGTCGCCAGAATTCATACAGATGGCGTGGTCTATAGCACGCGAAAATCTGAGAATCGTGCTGAATTCTTATTTTATGGTCCCGCAAAAATTTTAGGCGATTTGGAGCTGGTCGCCCGAATTCATACAGATGGAGTGGTCTATAGCACACGAAAATCTAAGAATCATGCTGAATTCCTATTTTATGGACCTAAAAGGTTAAAAGAATGAGGAACGGTCATGGCGAAGTGATGACTATTGTTCATTAGGTCGTTTTTATGGTCCCGCTAAATTTTAGGCGATTCGGAGCTTGTCGCTCGAATTCATGTGGATGGCGTGGTCTATAACACACAAAAATCTGGGAATCACGCTGAATTCCTATTTTGTGGCTCTACAATTCCAAAAAACAAGACACGATCATGGCAAAGCGAAGACTATTCTTCATTGGATCGTTTTTTATGTTCCCGAAAAAGTTTTGGCGATTTGAAGCCGGTCGCCCGAATTCATGTAGTGGCAAAGATAATAGCATAAGAAAATTTGGAAATCGTGTTGAATTCCTGTTTATGGCCCTAAAATCCCCAAAAACATGAGGAACAATCATGGCGAATTGATGGCTATTGTTCATTAGGTCATTTTTTATTGCCCCGTAAATTTTTAGGCGAGTCGGAGTCAGTCGCCCAAATTCATGCAGATGGTGTGGACTATAGCACACGAAAATCTTAGAATCGTGTTGAATTCTTGTTTTATAGTTCATGAGTGCCAAAAAAAGGAACGGTCATGGAGAAGCGATGATAATTATTCATTAGGTTATTTTTTATGGTTCCGCAAAATTTTAGGCGATGCGGAGCCGGTTGTCCGAATTCATGCAGATGACGTCGACTATAGCACACGAAAAATTGGAGTCGCCTAAAAATTTGTGGTCTCATCCTAAATGACCTAATGAACAATAGTCATTGCTTTTCTATAGGATTTTTTTGACGGACTCTGTTTGGTCTGAAATTTTGCAGGTCCATAGAAAACGGCCTAGTGACCAATACTTATTGCTTTGTATTGATTATAGAGTTATATTATTGCGTTTGGGGTCTTGTAATACGAATTTGTGATTATACCCACCTTTCATGTGTATTAGTACTGATTTTGTAGAATTTTATTGACGGGCTCCAATTGGCCTGAAATTTTGTAGGTCCATAGGAAATGACCTAGTGACCAATAAATACTCATTGCTTTGCCATGACTTTCGGTTCATTTTATGGCATTTTGGGGGCATGCAATTCGAATTTATGATTATATTCAATTTTTCGTGTGTACTGATACATGTTGATTTTGTAAAAAATAAATTTAACGGATTTCGATTGACTTGAAATTTTTTAGGTCGTAAAAAACAGTCCAGTGACTAATATTTCTCATGGATCTATGAAATTCCAAGCCCATCAGAGTCCGGAAAATTAAAAAAAAAATTAGCATGTACCGGTGATCATACATCTACCAAAAATTCTTGGTCACAATTTGATCGAAATTTATAAATTAAACCCTAATGAAGTCAATAAAAATTAATTAAGGACATATGTGTGATAGTGAAACCTGGAAGTTGAAAGATTATTATTGGGTTATGACATAAAATGAGAACCATCCGAAAGGAATATATCTTTGTTCCTATTTGAGCCTATGATCAAAGACTTTTGTTGTCTTGCCGCCAAACAACGCATCATTAGCTGTCTCCTTGATGTCACCGAAATCCCAATGAAATGTGTCATAATGAATTCCTTGTACGACTCATTTTTTAAATTTTAAATCCGTTGTTCCCTTTTTCAGCATTTTTAATGGAATTCCGGTTAATAGCCTGTTTGGCTAATTTTTTTGTTTTTAGGCTAAAAATGTTATTTTTTTGGGTCAAAAAATATTTTTGGCCAAAAATTGAGGTGTTTGGCCAAACTTTTAGAAGTAATTTTTATTTTTGAGGAGAAGTAGAAACATAGGCGGATCTAGGATTTAAAGGTGACGGGTGCCACAAATTTCCTTTAATGTACATCTTATAATAACTACTCATATATAGTTTGTTCGGAACGATTGTCTGATTTATTTTTTAGTTTATATGGACAATTTAATAAGCACTTTATTTGAAAATATAAAAATTACATCAATTTTCAAACCTTACTTATGAAATTTCATTGGGTATATATGTTATTATTGTCGTATGAAATTACATCTCACACATTAAGCAGCAAATATAATTAACATTTTAAAGAAGGAATCACACTTTTATTATTAATAATACAAGTAAAATCAATATTTTCACTAGGGAACTATATTTTTTTGTATGCTAAAAATAAATTTGCACAAGTAAAATAAAATCTTTAATAAAGGAACTCCACCGATCAGAATAAGAAAAAAAAACATATTCAATATATAAATTATAGCCCATAAGTAAATGCTGAACTAGATAAACTACAAGATCTCAAAACTTAAAATAATAAATCTAATGCTTGCGAAATATTCATCATAATTCATTACTAAAAAGATTTAAATTGTATTTACCAATCATAGAATAACACAAATTTTTATGTTATATAAAAAAAATTATAAATTAATTTCGATTTCAATCTAAATCAAGACCCAAGTTTTTTTGATTTTGAAAGAAGAAAACTAAAAGATTTGAGATTAAGAGAAATGCTTATATTATGAAAATTTTAAATTTTGGAGGCTCTTGTTTGAGTGTTCTTGCTAAATATCATAGATAAAGTAATAGAATAGAGAAAAAAATAAAAATAATAAACGACAAATAGGAAATAGGGAGGTAGCCAACAAGGAAAATGACTGGGAGAAAATAAATAAAAAGCACAACAAAAAAGGAAAGTCAGACAAGGTTCAAGATAAATTCCAACTTGAATTTTACACACGAGAAAAGCTTTCAAAAAGATCTACCAATCATGACACCTTTGTCTAGTTTGCGGATGGGGGTGGTAGGATCATATATTTAACCTAGTTTAAATTTTTTATATATAAATATACAATAATTTTACCAGCCGAGCGGGTGCCACACCACCCCTACTCATAAGGTGGATCCTCCTCTGAGTAGAAACGGTTTTTGAGAAGCAGAAAAATATAGCTTCTTTCCAAAAGCACTTTTCTGAAAAGCATTTTGGAGATAAATACACTTAGAATCTGTTTTCAAAAGTTTGACCAAACACTAATTACTGCGTAAAAGTGCTTTTCAAATTAACTAGCCAAACACAAACCGAATCTCACCAAAAATAATTTTTTTGAAAAAGACACTTCTCAAAATAAGCATATTTTAGAAGCTTGACCAAACATGCTATAACTCAGGTTCACATTGCATAAGGCCAATTAAAGAGCGAATAGTTCTCTATTAGATTTTTCTTTATTCGTAGGGCACAAATTCAAATTTTTTGGTTAAGAACGAAAAGATCTTATTCATCTCACCGTAATCTTTTGTGGTGCACAATGATGCGTGGCTAGAATTCATGATTTTAAGCATTATATACCTTGTATTTTATGTGCTTTAATGATAAAANGAGCTAAAAGGATGCAAATACGTCGAAAAATACGCGAAAGGAGACACCCGGGCGATAGTCGGGCGACAGAGCCAAACAGCCTGACCCAGCCAGGCGTTAGCCAGGCGTTTGGGCTGAAACGCCAGCCCCACCCTGGCGTTAGCCAGACGTTTGGTCTGAAACGCCAGCCCTAGCCTGGCGTTATCCAGGCATTTGGGTCCAAACGCCAAGGTCCCCAGTCGGCCATAAATCGAGTTTTGACGTGTTTAAGTGTTTCCAAGTTGGAATAGAAGTCTCTTACACGTTTAGGGTTTATCCTAAACATATAAATAGACCCAAAAACATAACCCTTCAGGAGATCTTATGCAGGATTGATGTGGAGGAACACACCACGCTTGAAAGAGGATTCTACTTAG
>MDKJ01146111.1:0-11065 GCA_005239525.1 Nicotiana knightiana | reverse complement strand
AGACTTATTCTTATGTTTATTTACTTGTGAAGTTGACTCTGATTTTACCTGTTGCTACCGCAAGTGTGGAGAGAGCATTCTCATCCATGAAGCAGATAAAGAATGAAGAACAGAATAACATGGGTGACCAATATTTAAATGATTGTTTAGTTTGTTACATAGAGCGTGATGTATTCACAAATGTAAGTAATGATGTCATTATGGATCATTTTCAAAATATGAAAACTCGTCGAGGACAATTGTAAATAGATGATGTATATTTATAATATTAATATTATTGTTGGAAGTTTTATGATTGCGTCAATTAGTTATCGTTATTAAATATTTGTCTACATAAATAAAAAAGATGAATAACCCGAACCGACACTCGAGTTGATTAAATAGATTAGCTTGGCACCCGGAACCTCCAAATCCTGGATCCGCCTCTGATTGTAGCACATTACTAGATGCACCCTTATACTTTACAAGAGTTCTAATGACCTCTATGTGCTTGTTAAAAGTGTAATAAGTACAATATTTTAAGTTGATGTGTCATAAAGAGCGGAAACTTCCAATCTCTTGAAGAGAATGGGAGATAAAAAATTTATTATAATTAGTTATTTTTATCAACATTTGTTTCATTAAATATTAATTATTCTAGTTTTTTTTTTTCTCTTCCTTTCTTTTTCTTTTCTTCTCTTTGGCGTGAAATCATGGCTTCCTTTAGCCTTCTCCTTTTTCATTACCCCCTTTTTCTCTCATTTTCTTCACCATTATTAGTCCGCAAACATAATATAAACAAAATCTATTTTTCTGGTAAGTTTACTTTCTGTCGCATTCAGTCTTTTATTCAGATTTTGCGTTGGGGCGCTCCATTTATTTAGAATCTAAATAGAGTTTGTTTCTATTGATAATTTTGGTGTTTGTTAATATTTTTTATTTGTGCAATAGTTTGATGGTGCTGAATTACTTGGATTTGTTGCGAATTCTTCAAAATTCACCATGCTAACAAAATTACGACAAACCCTTCGCCGGAAAAAATGGGGACCAAGTTCAAAGATCTGAAATTTGAAGCAATCACTTACTTGCAGATATGAAATTTCATCAATTGCAGAGAATAAAAAAGGAGGAGAAAACAAAAGAAAAAAAAAAAAAGCAAGAAAAATCGACCGGTCAGAAAGGACTCATCGGAAAGGGAAGCGCACCTCGGAGGAGAAGATAAACGTGGTATTAAGTAATAAGAAGACTATATAAAAAATAAAAAATAAAAAATAAAAAATAAAAATATAAAACAAAAGAAAATAAAAATAACACTAGAAAGGGAGAAATTACGTGGAAATTTTATTATTGGTGCGTGAAACATACAATATTCCTTGAATCTAGAATTAGTTGTAAAAAGTGATATTTATATCATTTTGAACAAATATAGGAGGATCACACGAACCCTAGAAAGTATAGGCGGTCTTATTCCGGAAAAACATGTCAAATCCAAAGGGGGAATATGTAATTTCCCTAAACAATAGGTACATGTAAATAGTGGTGCAACAACTCAAAATTAGTTCGATGGAGGTGGCGATAGAGTAGTAATATTTGGAATATTGGGAATTCAAGGCATATGAGGCAAAGTGACCTTAAGGTTAGTAGTAGTTGAAATTGTTGGCAAAGATGGCAGTGGTGGCAATATTGTTGAAATGTTTGGCAATTGTGGCAAAGATGGAATATTGGGCAGTGGAATTTGCAATAAGCTACGAGCTGCAAAGCTATGGCTAATGCTTGACAAGAACAAAGTCATGACTAAGCAGTGGACAAAGCCATTCTTGAAAATAGCCATTGTAAAAATGATTGGGTAGAATATTTTTTTTTTACGTACGGCAAGCTCGCTCGAACACCACGATCATAAGAAAAATGATTATTTTTTCTTGAGGAAAGGAGGAAATTGTTTGGGTTGGGTTATGGGGTAAGTTCTAATGAGTATTTATAGACAAATTTATGTTGAAGGATTCAAAAGTTTGGGATGAGATGTGGGTGTGTAGAAGCATGGAAAATTAGGTATTTATTCATCTCTTCACCTAATTTTATTTTATTTTTTAAATTTTGAAGTTTCCCAAGTTAATTTTGTATTATTTGAAATTGAGTAGAAGGGGAGGACTTGAGCTTATGATCCGTCACTTGATTAGCTTTCCTATAATAATGTATAGTCTCGACATTAATTAGCTTAATTCAATATTTGTGGGATATCATCAATGATCTTTTTCATTATGCAATTACTAGCCTTCCTATTTAGTAGTATTGACAAAAGCAATTCACTTCATTTTTTTATCCACTACTGATAAGCATAAGACAAGTTAGTAGGTCAAGACCCAACTCCAGATCATTAAAAGTGATTAAACATTTAGGTTAATTAGGAAAATAAAATTTTCCATTTATGTAGTTCTTTCTAATTTTATATATATATATATATATATTGAAAATTTATGCATTGACGATATAAGAAATATTTATATAATCAGGTCAAATTCATCACCAGTAGATCTGATGAGAATTACCTACTGGCTATTATCACATATTGACTTACACTGACATGGTATATAGTATTTATGCCAGAAATATATACTTAATTATCACGGAGTTAAGTTGCACTAGATACATATGTGGACAACGTGGTTTGCATTCCAGCTCGCTTTCCTCGCGAGATATAGTAATAGGGTCATGTGGTTTGGTATATGGGCGGAGCTGGAAGCGGTGATAGAATTTGAGGATCCACCAAATTATATAGAGATCAAATTTTCTATTAGTTTTCACAGATTATACACACACAACAGAATATAAATAATACTGAGAACTTTTACGTGGAAAATTCCCGGCTTAACGGGATTAAAAATCACGACCTATACTTGTAGGATTTCAACTTCACTATGAGCGACTTTTAGATTACAAACTATGTAACCTAGGAATTAACTACTTAATATCTTACTAAATTGTAATACACCTATTACAAGCCACTTTGTAAAACACCTATTACAAAGACTTCAACACATGACTAACTCTAGCCACGACACAAACACTGAAGTTTATGATTTACAAGAGTTTCCTAATCAATATTTCTAGACAAGCTAAATAGGAATTTCAATAAGGAACTATTACAAAGTTACAAATCTACTAAGGACATACAAAGACTTGATATGGGAACTGGTCCGTAGCAGCGGTGTACTTTGTTCTTGATGCACTGGAGAATTATTGTTCTTGATAATCAATCGCTTGGAGTGCTTGAGTGAATTCTCTCGTGTTCAAGTGATGTTTTGTTATGGAATTAATGTTAATATAATATTGATGACATCACTTCAATGATGTAAGACTTAATGGTACAAAGTCCTTCCCAATGGAAATGACTGTTGTACTGTTTGCATGTGCAGTGCAGTCAGTTACTTTCCAGTTGCGGAGAGTTGACTTCGTACAGTCACCAGGGGAACCCAAGATCATATATTCCCTGTGTTGATTCTTGATAGTAGGCTATAGTTATGTAATTTAGCCCCTATTTGCACTATAAATTAGCTGAACTTTATTGATGTTTGAGCGTTAAATGATAACAAATTGCTCTGATTGAGAACTTTATGCTTTGCAGGAGAAATTCCGGGCTATGATGACGCTAAATAGCGTTTTGGAGCTAATATGGAGCATTGAAGGCCAATTAGAAGCTTAAGGAATAAATTGGGAACCCATTTGAGGATCGAAGGAGGTTAGCGCGCTTAAAAAGAAGAATGAAGAAGGCTGCAGACAATTGGCTAGGTGCGCGGACGCACACTGGGCCACGCATGTCAGGCAAAAACTGGCCAAAGTGCGCGGCCAGACGCGCGGTCACTTGCCCAGGTGTGCGGCCGCGCACGTGCTTCTGAGAAAAAAAATATTCCAAGGCTAAATTTGTAATTCCAGAGGCGACCAACCTTGACCTATATGAAGCCCAACTCGCCCAAAAAGAGGGTATCTCTGTTTTTAGAAGAACTTTGAAGGCAAGAACAGGAAAGGAGCGAGACGAAAGATTCAGAAAGGAGTTTTATCTTTCTTTCTCCTTGTTTATCATTGCTGATGAATTCTTATGATGTGATTGTGAAAATAATTATGAGTAGCTAAATTCTTTGTTCTAGGGTTTGAAGGAACCTCTTGGAGGATGAATCTTTGTTGTGTCTGATATAAATTTGCCATTGAATTTTCTCTACTTGTTCAACTGTGTGATTATTGTGGTTGATTGAAGGGGCTTCAACCGGCTATGCCTATTTAATGTGTATTACTTGGAAAAGGGTACATGTTTAGGTAGTTGTTGAATAACATCAATCCTAACATATATGAGGGATCAATACTGCGGGTTTAAAGGTGGGTTTAGGAATAACGAACCCTTGGTGCGATTGTAGTGAGCATTAAAATAGTGCTAGCTAGCGTAATTCGGAAGAATACATTTAATAAATTGTTGTATTTACTCGGAAAATAAATACGACACCTAAAGTGCTCATTTGTAGCAGACATAGCAGGGGGGATTCCGATAAGAGGGGAAGTCGTAACTCTAGATCTTCCTAATCTTGTCTACAACAATTGCTTTGTTAGTAATAAAATTATAGTTTTAATTATCTTGTTATTAGTTAGTAAACACTCAAGTCATTATTCAATCTTGTTGGAATTTGATTATTTGGATTCTTGCTAATAAAAGTTGTGATTAGTATGTTAATTACCTATGGGATTCGACTCCAGACTTGTAAACCGAATTATATTTGCAACGACCGCTTAGTCCTTTTCAAGTCATAGTTGTGCGTGATCAAATTTTGGTACCGCTTTCGGGGAATTAATGGTGTTATTAATTTCATCTAAAAGAAGTGCTAGAATTCTTAGTGTAGTCAATTTTCTCCATTTAAAACCAAATACATTAAAATTTTAACGTTTGTAGTCTTGGGTGTTACAGGTGCATGCCTAGGAACTTCTCAAGAACTGGCTCGAAGCGTTATTAGATCTTGAGAAATTTTTCAAGGAACTAAATCGTACAAACAAGAAAAGCAAACAACAACAAAACTTGACAGAACAAATCGAACCAAACATGGCTGACGAAATAGAAAATCCAATCAACAACAGAAACAAAGCGAATGAACTAAACAATCAGGGTGTGGTGCCTCTTGTACCAGAAGCAACATTATATGAGTGGGCACAACCTACCGCCGATAATTTGGCAACCGCAATTGCAGTCCCTCAGATACAAGTGGAATCATTTCAAAAATCACAAATAACATGCTATATTTGTTGCAGAACAAGGGACTGTTCTCAGGTTCACACATTGAAGATCCTCAGCGGCATCTGAAGAACTTCCTGTCAGTATGTTTCACGCAAAGGCAACCTAACGTGACACCAAACGCAATAAAGCTTTTGTTGTTCCCATTCTCGGTGATAGGAGAAGCTCGGACTTGGCTTAATTCACTCCCTATAAATTCCATCACTACTTGGGAGGAATTAGTCAAGCAATTTTTGAACAAATTCTACCCAACCCAATAAAACTTCCCAACAGATTGATGATATATTAAGCTACAGGCAGAGACCAACTGAATCACTACAAGAAACGTGTGAGAGGTTCAAGGGTATGTTGGTTAAGTATCCACATCATGGCATTCCATATCAGATGTTGGGGCAGAGATTCTACACAGGACTGGCTGACAGCTTAAAGGACAATGTTGATGCTTCATCAGGTGGAGCATTTTTGAGTAAAATATTCGGAGAATGCAAGATCCTACTTGATAAGATGGCCCAAAACTCAGGATGGATGACAAGAGCCTCTACGATCACTCCAGTAGTTCACTCAGTGGTTTTGGACCCAAACAACTCCGTAGCTGAGAATGTGGCTACTCTAGTGAAACAAATGAGTATCCCCAACCAAAAGATTGATGGATCAGGTTAGAAGTAGCAGGTTCACATAGTTGACGCAACTAATGGGGGCTTATGTACATCATGCATTAACCAATCATATGTTTTCTCGTGGAGCACGAAAGGTGACACCTAGCAATATCAGGAAGAAATGAATTATGTAGCCAACTATGGGGAACATAGGCAAGGTGGTCAGAATTGGAGTCAACAGAATCAACAATATAGACCAGCGCAGCAGCAGTACAATAACAACAACAATATTGGAGTTATGCGACCAATGGGTCAAGTTGTGCCTTAACAAAGGCAACAGGATTACATCCATCAAAATCAGCAGTTGACTTATCAACAACCTCAACAACATCAGACTATGAGACAAGAAGATGGATTTACTAAACTTGAGGGAATGCTGGACAGCAAAACTAGAATGCTGCAACAACTGATTGGGTCCACGAGAAAAATACAACTGAGAGTAGACTCGCATGAATTAGCGATAAAGGGTATTGAGATTCAATTAGGACAGATTTTATGGCCCTGAACAATAGTCCCCAAGAGACGTTACCTACAGATACACAAGTCAATCCAAAAGAATAGGGCCCGAAACAGCTTATGGCAGTGAGGCTACAAAATAGTAGAGGCCTAGATCTGGAGCAAGAGATGGCTCGCAAAAGTTGGCCTACTGAAACACTTGTGCCAGTACCCATCGAGATTGATGATTCAACAGGGTTAACAGAGGTGACAGTACAACATGCTCCAACTGAAACAAGCAAAGAAAAAGAGGTCGTGAAGGAAACTGAGTCAGAGAAAGAGAAGGTAGTAGAAATAGTGCCAAAGCAGGTTCAAAAAATCAAATCACAGGAAAGAAGTGGCCTCCAACACCCTTCCCCCAGAGATTGGCCAAATATAAAAAAGATGAGCAGTATAAGAAATTCTTGGAGATGTTGAAGCAAATTTAGGTGAACATTCCATTGATTGATGCATTAAAGGAAATGCCTGGTTATGCAAAAATGATGAAGGACATGATTGTAAGTTCGACTTTCATGACTTGGCCATGTTTACACTGACTCAGACATGCAGTGCTGTTGTGATGAGACCCATAGATGAGAACTTATTTGATCCAGGGAGTTTCACAATCCCATGCACAATAGGCAACTATGTGTTTTCTAAGGCACTTTGTGATTTGAGGACAAACATAAACTTGATGCCCTTGGCTATCTACAAAAGGTTAGGCATTGGAAGAGCCAGACCCACGTCCATGTTACTACAGTTGGCCGACCGGACAGTGAAGAGGCCCTCTGGCATCCTTGACGATGTATTAGTACAGGTGGGGAAGTTTGTTTTCCCGGCATATTTTGTCATTCTAGACTACTGGGTTGACGAGGAGATTCCCATAATTTTGGGAAGGCCATTCTTGGCCGTTGGGAGAGCTCTAATTGATTGTGAAACTATAAGGTTAAATATGAGACTGAACAATGAAAAGACAACATTCAATGTGAAAAAAACTATGCGGCGACCCAACGAGTGTACTAACTGCTCTCCGATAGAGGCTGTGGATGTGATTTTGGAGGAGGAAGATGAGACTCTGAACGTAAAAGAACCTCTAGCAGCATGCCTCATGAACTTAGAATAAATGGATGGTGAGGACTTGGCAGAGTGGGTTTTGGCCCTTGAAGGGCGAGGGTACTGGAGAAGAGAGCTCGAATTCGAGCCCTTACACTTAGAAGAAAGAAAAATACCTCCTTCTAAGCCATCAATTGAAGAGCCCACACAGTTGGAGCTAAAACCATTACCGTCTCACCTCAGGTATGCCTTCTTGGGACCTAATTCCACTTTACCTGTTAATATCTCATCCAGTTTGTTAGATGTGCAGGCAGAACATCTTTTGCAGGTGTTAATGGAATGCAAGATTACAATTGGATGGACCATTGCAGATATCAAGGGGATCAGCCCGGTATTTTTTATGCATAAGATTCTACTAGAATATGGGAACAAACCTTTCAAAGAACATCAAAGAAAGCTGAACCCGAACATGAAAGAAGTGGTGAAAAAGAAGTAATCAAGTGGTTAGATGCGGGTATCATCTTCCCCATCTCTGACAGTAATTGGGTCAGTTCAGTTCAGTGTTTGCCAAAGAAGGGTGGAATGACGGTAGTGCAAAATGAGAATAATGAGTTGATCTCGACTCGTACAGTCACGGGTTGGCGAATTTGCATGGATGTAGAAAACTGAACACAGCCACCCGGAAAGACCATTTCCCCATGCCATTCATTAACCAAATGTTGGAAATATTGGCGAGGAGGTCTCACTTCTGCTTTTTAGATGGATATTCGGGGTACAATCAGATTTCAATAAGATAGAGAGAAAACGTCCTTTACTTGTCTGTATGGAATCTTTGCCTTTCGGAGAATGTTGTTTGGCCTATGCAATGCACCGGCCACCTTTCAAAGGTGTATGTTAGCCATTTTCGCTGATATGGTTGAAGATATTATGGAAGTCTTTATGTATGATTTCTCAGTGGTGGGGGATTCATTCGAAGACTGTCTTCACAATTTAAGAAGAGTGTTAAAAAGGTGCGTGGAGACAAATTTAGTGCTGAACTGGGAGAAGTGCCATTTTATGGTACAAGAAGGTATAGTGTTGGGGCATCGAGTGTCCAGTAAGGGTATTGAGGTTGACCACGCTAAGGTTGATGTGATTGAGAAGTTTCCACCGCCCACTTCAGTCAAGGCAGTGAGAATTTTCCTTGGGCACGCCGGTTCCTACAGGCGATTTATAAAGGATTTCTCTAAAATTGCTAAATCCTTATGTAAACTCCTTGAAAAGGATCATTCCTTTGTGTTTTATGATGACTGCAGGTTAGAATTTGAGGAGCCAAAAAAGAGACTGGTGATTGCACCGATCATCATTGCACCTAACTGGGAGCAACCGTTCGAGTTCATGTGTGACGCGAGTGACTATGCTACAGGAGCAGTTCTGGGGCAGCGAAAGGACAAACTGATGCACCCAATTTACTATGCAAGCAGAACGCTAAGCGGTGTATAACTCAATTATATTGTGACTGAGAAAGAGATGTTGGATGTGGTGTTTGCATTCGACAAATTCAGGTCTTATTTGATTGGTTCAAAAGTGATTGTTTATACTAACCATTCAGCACTTAGGTACCTGATAGCACAGAAAGATTCAAAGCCACGCTTGATCCGTTGGGTCCTTTTGCTACAAGAATTCGATTTGGAGATCCGCGATAGAAAAGGGGAAGAGAACCAAGTGGTGGACCACCTTTCAAGGTTGGAGGGAGCTGAAAAGAAAGTAGATGCAGAAGATATAACTGAGACATTCCCGGATGAACAATTTCTAACAGTGGAAATGGAGGAGGTGCCATGGTATGTAGATATTGCAAACTACCTGGCAAGCAGTATTGTCCCCTATGACCTTTCATCTGTCCAAAGAAAAATTCTTCTATTACTGTCGCATGTATTGTTAGGATGAGCCTTATCTGTTCAGGATTTGTATGGATAACATGATCGGAGATGTATACCCGAGATAGACCAATATTCCATTTTGCAGGCTTGCCACGCGTTACCATATGGTGGCCATTTCGAGGGAGTAAGGACAGCTGTGAAAGTGCTGGAGTTGGGCTTCTACTGGCCAACATTGTTCAAAGATGCACACTTATGGGTGAACGGGTGTGATGAATGCCAACAAACCGGGAATATTTCCCCCCGACATCAGATGCCTATGAACCCAATTTAGGAGGTAGAAGTGTTTGACATCTGGGGAATCGATTTCATAGGGCCTTTTGTCAGCTCATATGGCAACAAATACATACTCGTAGCGGTGGAATACGTGTCAAAATGGGTGGAGGCTGCAACACTCCCTACAAACGATGCAAAGGGGGTAAATTATTTTTTAAAAAAAGAACATATTCACCCGATTTGGCACCCCAAGGTCAATAATCAGTGACGGAGGCAATCACTTCTGTAATCGCGCCTTCGCCAAGCTGTTAGAAAAGTATGGTGTACGCCACAAGGTTTCCACCCCTTATCATCCCCAAACGAGTGGGCAAGTGGAAGTGTCAAACAGAGAAATAAAGAGCATTTTGACAAAGACTATGAACGCCACAAGAACAGACTGGGCGAGAAAGTTAGATGATGCACTCTGGGCTTGTCGCACCGCTTTCAAAACTCCAATTGGCATGTCACCGTAAAAATTAGTGTTTGGGAAGGCGTGTCACCTACCAGTGGAGTTGGAGCATAGAGACTTGTGGGCATTGAGGCAGTTGAATCTCGACATAGAAGAGACGGGTACAAGCAGAGTCACGGAGTTGCGCCAGCTTGATGAGTTTTGCTACTAGGTTTTTGAGAGTGCAAGAATATATAGGGAGAGAATGAAGATGATGCACGACAAGAATATTATTGAGCGGAACTTTAAAACTAGAGATATGGTATTGTTGTACAAATCAAGATTGAGGTTGTTTCTAGGAAAGTTGAAGTCAAGATGGCTGGGACCATTTCATGTGGTAGAGACGCATCCAACTGGAGTTGTTGAGATTACTTCAGAAGATGAAGCCCAAAAGTTCAAAGTTAATGGACAAAGACTTAAACTTTACCAGGGCATGGTTGAGGAAGATAAAATGATCCCGATAGTGTACTTGAAAGATCCCTGATAAGGGATAACCTGAGTCGTGCCGCAATGTTAAATCAGACGCTTCTTGGGAGGCAACCCATGGGTTTGTTGTAATTCGTCGTGCCACGAGCGCTTATTGGGAGGCAACCCAATAATTTTTGTGTTTCTTATTTTTTGTATTTGATTTTGAATTGTGAAAGTATTGACAGGTTTATTAATGTGCAAGGATGAATTTATGCACGCTGGAATAACTCGAGGTGAAGAAATCAATCCAGAAAAGGGCGAAAAGTGGCTCAAGTGGAAAATTTTGGAAAGACAAATGTGCGCAGCCGCGCACCAACCGCACACAGACCGCGTATTTTTGGATCCCCACATCCATACATGTGCGGCCACACACTGACCGCACATGTGGCCACGTAGTTTTGGACCCTCACTTTCACACATGCGCTGCCGCGCACTGACCGCCACACGTGCGCGGACGCGCACTTGGCGTCGCTTTGTAGGTTATTTAATCAGCTTAAATTTTTTTTCTTTATTCTTTATTTTGTTTCATTTTATTAATACCCTAACC
>ML369747.1:15598-63213 GCA_005239525.1 Nicotiana knightiana | reverse complement strand
AAAGAACGAGCGCAACACAACCCAAACCTATTTGAAACTCACCCGAGCCCTCGGGGCACTAAATCAAACATGCACTCAAGTCTAAAAGTATCATACGGACTTTCTCCTGCGATCAAATCATGAAAATAACATGTAAAACAACGAATTAAACCTCAAAACTCATTATTTTCCTCAAGAACACTTATAGTTCATAACTTTTCAACCGGATGTCCGAATCATGTCAAACGATCTCCGTTTTTTACCAAATTTCATAGGCAAGACCTAAATATCATAACAAATTTGTACCGGCCTCCGAAACCAAAATACGGGCCCGATACCAATGACTTCAAACATTAATTCTTTTCATTATTTCATAAATATTTCAGCAAAACAATTTCTTTCAAAAATTGATTTCTAAGGCTTGGGATCTCGGAATTCATTTTCGGGCATACGCCCGGGTCCCATATTTTACTGCGGACCTTCCGGGATCGTCGGAACACAGATTTGAGTCCGTTTACTCAAAATGTTGACTCAAGTCAACTAAAACCAAATTTTGTAATTCTAAAATGTATTATTTCTTATATTTTAACATAAAAGCATTTCGGTTTCATGCCCGGACTGTGCACACAAATCGAGGTAGTTAAAATTAATCTTTTTATGGCTAATAAGCCTAGAACAGAGTCTAAATTCATAAAATGACCCCTTGGGTCATCACATACCTAAGGCTGGAAATTTGTCCAAACTCCAAATTATAGACTTCCAATTCTGAGCTACTCCTCTTCTGCTTCAGCAATTGTCCACCTGATGATACATTTTATCTGTATTGAATTGTAATGCTTCCTTCTCTTCAGGAATCAGAATATTTCTCAAACTATTAAATTCATTCGGTATATGCATTGGTTTACTTGATGGCAAAAGGCTCATATACGTACCGTGTTCGAGTGTGTAAATTATGCATCTAGGGTTCTCTATTGCTATTAATATGCATCAACCCCAACTATTAATTCTTGTCTACATGTCAACTGCATTCTATTTGGTGTCTCAAACATCTGATTAGAATTTTTCTTGCAAAGCTTGGCTCACATACTCTGCAATCATTTGCTTTACTCGATATTGTTCCACCGTTTGATCGTTATTATCATTGTTGTTATTGGATCTTTCTGGGGATTGTTCCCTTGAACCACGTGGGGTTCTTGAAGGTGATGGAGCTGGGGTTCCATTCCTTTATTGGTTGTTGTCGTTGGAGTTCAACATAGTTCAGAGGATATCGCTTGAAAAGAAAACAAAGATTATCAGATTCCCGGCAACGGAACCAATTTGTTTAACTAAAGAATTAGATTCTTTGCCCAAAGCTATTTTAAGAAGAACACGGGTTTCTGATAACCAAAGACTAAGATTATAATTGTAGGCAAACTTGTAAATGGAAAGCAGTAAGATGCACACAAAGTAAGTATATTGCAATAGTAGTTCAGATGATCCTTTACAGGTTATATTTTACTCCCTTATATAGGGAATTTCTTAATATAATGTCTGCCTTTTTCAGTGATTGAGCATTAATGACTAATTATGACATTAATGTAACGTTACAATGAGTAATCGTAACTGTTGAGTGAATGTCGTGTAACGTGTGGATCACTAATTGAAGATCTCTGAATTCTCCCTTTGTTCTGCCCAGATACATTTTGATCGTGTCTCTTCATCTTCTCAATTAGGTTGAGACTTCCGTAGCTAATTAACCCGTGGGTGTGATTTGCCGTGCCTCTTTGTCTCATACCTCTTCATAGAGTCCCGTCCAGCTGTCATGTCTTCATTGCTCCATGTAGACTGCTGAGTCATCAAGATTTATTACACGTATGAAGATCTTTTTTACCAATACAACGGTGTTTGTACAAAATATAAGTCTTTGTTTATGATAGGATTTATTTATAAGATAGGGCCCTTTTTGATTGATGCTTAATGAAGAAGACGTCTCAACTTCATAGTAATGCAATGCAGTGATAGGATTTTTTCACATGTTTAGAAATGCTTCAAAGGGAAGTTTTTTGTTTGAACTTCCACAACATTTACATGTGTTTACGATTATCATCTAAGACTCATGTTGCAACTGTTTTTATTCAACAGATTTGATATACACTTGTATTTCGTAACTGTTTTTCATAGGTAACAGTTTTTTCGAGTAAATACAAGGGAGCAACTATTTTTCATTAGTAACAGTTATTATAAGGATTGGGGTTTTTACCCCAACTGTTTTTGTTGGAAATAGTTTTCTAATAAGTACGAGGGAAATGTTTTCTTATCCGTAACTGTTTTATTTGATAACAGTTTTCTAAACAAATACAAGGATTTTGATCTTTACTCCATAATTGTTTTCTTTGATAACAGTTTTCTATATGAGTACAAAGATTTCATAACTGTTTTTAATCATAACTGTTTTTGAATGAGTGTACTGATGATGATCTTTTACCCCTAACAACATTTCTTCCTCATGACTAATATTTTGCCTTTCAACCTGAACATGTTTGTAGGGTTTTTGCATTTTTGCATTAGGCTTTGTATTTGGATGACTCTTTTGATCTCTTTTGATTCTGCTCGTATCACTTGTCTTGTTGGGTAGATGGGTCTTCAGGCTCGAGCTTTTGACTTTCTGATAGTATTCTTTGCTTCGTCTTAGCCTTCGATACTGTATAGTCCCCCAAGTATTTGAGCTTTGAAGAATGAGATCTCGAGCACTTGATTATTCCTTCCTTGTGGTCCTTTTCCTGAAAAGGAAAAACATTCCGGACTCGAAGGTATATAGTTTTTTAGATGATGACTGCTTAACCCTTTAAAACGTCCACCAGAAAGTGTAACCCTAGAACGGGAATTATGTTATTTCCTCGCGTCTTTGTAGGTCTAATATCATCATCTGGTGATGGGTTAGCTTTATGCCTATCATCTAAAAAAGTTAGTAAAATTTTTAAATGTTCAAAATAAAATCGAACGTGTGATACCTGACCGGGGGTACTTCTTTTCCTTAAAAGTAGTACTTCTTCAAGTAAATGGCATTCCAACTTGTTGGTAGGATTCTGCCGTCCATAGCTTCCAACTCGTATGCGCCCTTCCCAGCTATGCCTCGGATTTTGTAGGGTCCTTCCCAGTTTGGATTTAGCTTTCCTGCGCCTGCTTCTTTCGTTGATTGAAAGACTTTTTTGAGGACGAAGTCCCCAATCTTGAAGTACCTGAGATGAGCTTTACGGTTGTAATAACGCTCTATGATTTGTTTTTGAGCTACCATTCGTATCAGTGCTGCTTCTCTCCGTGGTTTGAGCAGGTCCAGATTGGTCCTTAATTCGTCGTCGTTTGCTTCCTCCATGGCTGTTGTGAACCTTATGCTTGGTTCGCCAATCTCCACAGATATTAAGGCTTATAATCCATAGACAAGTGCGAACGAAGTTTCTCCCGTGACTGTTTTTGAAGTTCTTCTGTATGCCCATAGTACCGTTAGTAACTCATCAGGCCAGTTTCTTTTGGTTTTATCCAGCCGCTTCTTTAGATTGTTGATGNGCTTTTAACTTCCTTTTCTTGCACTTGTTTGAACGCTTCTGCCTCTACCCATTTTGTAAAATAGTCGATTAGCATGAACAAAAACCGTACCTGTCCTTTAGCTGTGGGAAGAGATCCTACTATGTCCATACCCCATTTCATGAAAGGCCATGGGGATATTATTGGATTCAATAGCTCCGCTGGTCGATGCATGTTATTGGCAAACCTTTGGCATCTATCGCATTTGGATATGAAGTTCTCGGCCTCTTCTTCCATCTTAGGCCAATAGTATCCAGCTCTGATTAGGGTTTTCACTAAGGATCTCGCCCCTGAGTGATTTCCACAGTGTCCTTCGTGGACTTCTTTCATCACAAATTCCATTTGGTTAGGTCCGAGGCATTTTGCTAGGGGCTCCCCGAACATCTTGCGATATAATGAGTTGCGAATGAGGAAGTACCGTGCAGCTTTACGGCGAAGTGCTTGAGCTGTTTTCTTGTCTTCATGTACGTGCCATTCTGCAAAAAAATTAGGATTTCGTTTCTCCAATCCCAGGTTAAATTATTGAAAGTTACCTCATTTCTATCCAGGTCGATAGCTGAATGGAATAGATGAACGACGATTGCATTGTCCTTGTTTGTTACTTCTGTGACTGCTGCGAGGCTAGCTAATGCATCTGCTTCAGCATTTTCCTCTCTAGGTATCTGTACTACCTTCCATGTTTTGAATTGTCTCACGAGCTCTCGTGCCTTTTCCAAATATTGTAGCATCCGAGTCTCTCAAGCGATGTAAGTCCCGTGCATTTGATTTACTACTAGTTGGGAATCGTTGTTTATCATGATTTGCTCTATTGAGAGCTCTCGTGCAAGTTCTAATCCTACAATAACAGCTTCGTACTCTGCCTCATTGTTAGTTATAGATAACATTTGATAGCCTGCCGTGTCTTTTCACCCGTGGGTGATATTAAGACTATGCCTAAACCGGCACCTTTTATATTGGAAGAACCATCGGTAAATAGGGTCCATAGACCCAGATTAACACCGTTGAAGAGTCGTAAAAATCAGCTAAGATCTGAGACTTGATTGCAGTCCTAGGTTGATGTATTATTTCATGCTCACTTAATTCTATAGCCCACTTGGCTTATCTTCCTGATAGTTCTTGTTTATGAAATATGTTTCTTAATGGATACGAGGTCACAACTGTGATTGGATGACATTGACGGTATGGCCTTAATTTTCTGGATGCCATGATTAGAGCTAAGGCTAATTTTTCTAAATGTGGATATCTAGTTTCAGCATCTAACAATGTATTGCTTACATAATAAATAGGATATTGTTTACCTTTATTCTCCCTTACCAACACTGCACTTACAACAATTTCCAAGATGGCAAGGTAGACGTACAACCCTTCCCCCTCCTTTGGCTTTGACAGCAACAGAGGTTTTGATAGATAAGACTTTAGGTCTTTAAGAGCCTGTTGGCATTCTTCAGTCCATTCAAACCGATTTTTCTTTTTGAGAAGTGCAAAGAATTTAAAACTTTTCTCGGAAGATTTGGAAATAAATCTTCCTAAGGCTGCAATTCTTTCCGTTAGTCTTTGAACTTCTTTTTTCTTTATAAGTACATCAGGTATTTCTTCTATAGCTTTAATTTGATCAGGATTTACCTCTATTCCCCTGTTTGATACAAGGAAACCTAAGAATTTACCTGATTCTACGCCAAAAGCGCATTTTTCTGGATTAAGCTTCATATTGTACCTGCGTAAAATGTCAAAGGTAATATATAGGTGCCGGAAATGGTCTTCCGCCCGTGTTGATTTTACCAGCATGTCATCGATGTAAACTTCCATCGCTTTTCCCAGATGTTGGTCACTAGCCTTTGATAGGTGGCTCCAGTGTTTTTCAAGCCAAAAGGCATGACTTTATAACAATAAGTCCCCTTGTTTGTAATAAAGGAGGGCTTTTCCTCGTCTTAGGGATCCATTTTAATCTGATTATAACCAGAATACGCGTCTAGGAAGCTTAACAATTCATGACTTGCGGTGGCATCAATCATTTGGTCTATCTGTGGTAATGGGAATGAATCTTTGGGGCATCCTTTATTTAAGTCAGTATAATCTATTCATACTCTCCATTTGCCATTCTTTTTAGGTACTATCACAGTGTTAGCTAGCCAGTTAGGGTATGTTACATCTCGTATCGAACCAATCTTCAAGGGTTTATGTACCTCTTCGTCAATCACTTGGTTCTTGAATGGTCCTTGCTTTATTTTCTTCTGCTTAATAGTACGAAGGATGGATCTTCATTTAGTTTATGAGTCATCACTTCTAGTGGGATACCTGTCATATCTGAGTGGGACCACGCAAAGCAGTCTGTGTTGGCCTTTAAATAATCAATTAACTTACCTCTTCGACCTGGGCCCAGCCTCGTGCCTTTATACACTTTCTATTTAGGCTTTTGTTCAGACAATGGAACAACTTTGAGCTCTTCCGTAGTTTTTTTGATGTGCTCGTCTTCCTCCGGTTCATGAATGACGTCCGGTCTGGAATATACATCCGTGTGGTCTAATGCACCTTCCGTGGTAACTTGATTCACCTTCTCGTAAGTAATTTCTTTTGTACTTGTTTCAGCAATAATGTNTTCCCACGATTACGTTATAAGCCATGTCAGTATCGATGACTTGGAACCTAGTACTTTTGATCACCCCCTTAGCATAAGTGCTAAGCTTGATTTCTCTTTTTGTTATAACCGTAGAGTTATCAAACCCTGATATGGCTCGTGCCCTTGGGATTACTTGATTCCCCAATAGCATTTCTTCCACGACTCTTAGCAAAATGATATTGACTGAACTACATGGATCAATCAACACTTTTTTTACGTTACATGTCATGAATAAGTAATGATATTACCAGAGCATCGTTGTGAGCAAGCATTAATCCGCCGATATCTGCATCATCGAAGGTTATATCGTCCGCTTCCAGATTTTCACGAACCCGTTTTCCATGTGTAATTTGAACTTTGTGGTCGTTTTCCAGACCACTCCGTTTACTTCTTCTCCTCCATGTATCACGTTGATGGTTCTCTTTCGAGAAGGAGGCTTTGGGGGTTCCTGCCTATTCTTCATATATGCCTGTTTACCTTTATCACTAAACAATTCTGTTAAATAGCCCTGTTTCAATAAATTTTCTACTTCACCTTGTAAAAATCTGCAATCTGCAGGCCTGTGCCCATGATCGTTATGGAATTCACACCAGTGATCTGGGTTCCTTCTATTTGGATTTGAGCACATCTCTTTGGGCCACTTAACCTTGTCTCCCATGTTCCTCAATATTGAGACAAGTTCAGTAGTACTTACATTAAAGGTATGATCCCCAATTCGGGTATTACCTCTAGGTCGTTCGTCTCGATCTTTTCTGGATCTAGATGAGGATGAGACTACGTATCTTCCTAGTGGTCTATAGTTTGACCTAGTGTTTTTGAACCTGGGACGAATATCACGTCCCGAGGTCTTAAGTAAGGATCGTACCTGTTTTTACCTGATCTTCTGTCTGATTCAGGACGTTCTGTTCTGGAATGATCTTCATCTCTTGAATGAGCAATGATATCTTCTTCTATTCTGAGTTTAGTACTATACATGTTATATACATCGTTCCATGTTGTAGCGAGGAATTCTCTTAGACTTTCCTTAAGTTGTCTCGTGGCTTCTGAGCTTTTATCGTTTAGGTTGCTTGCAAATGCCATGGTTGCCCAATTATCAGGCACCCTGGGTAATTGCATTCTTTCTCGTTGAAACCTGTCTACAAACTCACGGAGTAGTCCCGTGTCTCCTTTTATTTTGAATATGTCTTCCATTCTTTTCTCAACTTTTTGTGCACCAGAGTGTGCTTTTATAAATGAATCTGCAAGCTCAGCAAAAGAGTCAATAGAAATTTCAAGGAGAAGAGAATACCATGTTAGGGCTCCTTTGGTAAGTGTTTCCCCAAATTTTTTGACAAGGACTGATTCAATCTCTTGTTTTTTTAAGTCGTTGCCTTATACTCCAGTAGTGAAAGCAGTCACATGATCACGTGGGTCAGTTGTTCCATCATATTTGGGAACGTCAGGCATTTTAAAATTCTTGGGTATAGGCAAGGGTGCCACACTTGACTTCCAAGGTTGTTGAGAATACCTATCAACATCAATGCCTTTGATAATAGGCGGTACTCCAGGAATTAGTTCGATACGATCGTTCTGCTCCTTCATCTATTTCTGCATGGTTAGCAGTAAATTTTGTAGTTCAGAGTTATTAGTCATACCTGGTCTTGCTTCGAGAGATTCATTAGGAGTATTTCCCCTTCCTGAGTTCGCCAACCCATATTGAGGATTTTCCATGGTGATGGTATTATTGGGGGGTGGTGTCGCTGGTGCAGGTAATGTTGCCGGTAATCCCCTGACAAATTCTTGCAAAGCTTGTCTCACATACTCTGCAATCATTTGCTTTACTCTATGTTGTTCCACCGTTTGATCATTATTATCATTGTTGTTATTGGATTTTTCTGGGGATTGTTTCCTTGAACCACGTGGGGTTCTGGAAGGTGATGAAACTGGGGTTCCATTCCTTTGTTGGCTGTTGTTGTTGGAGTTCGACATAGATCAGAGGATATCTCTTGAGAAGCACACAAAGATTATTAGATTCCTGATAACGAAACCAAATTTGTTTAACCAAAGAATTAGATCCTTTGACCAAAGCTATTTCTAAGATGAACACGGGTTATTGATAATCAAGGAAATAATACTAAAATAAAGAGAAACGAGTAATAGACAATATTGCCGAAATATAGAAAAGCAAAGTAGATTGTATTCCAAAATCACATGTCCTTACGAGTTATATTTCCTTCCTTTATATAGGAGGTTTCTCAATATAGCATTTGGTTCTTGCAATAATTGCTCATTAATGACTAATTATTGCATTAATGAAGCGTTACTAAGGGAAAATATAACTGTTATGTGAAGGTTACACAATGTCTAGGCTTTTTATTAGGGATTCCTGAATCTATCTGTAATTCTGTCTAGATTCACTCTAACCGTATCCCTTCCTTGTCTCGATTAAAGAGAGTTTCCCGTGGCTGATGAGCTCGAGGGTTTATTGAATCGTGCCTCTTTGTTCCGTACCTCTTCAAAGAATCACATCCAGCTGTCGCGTTCTCCTGTGTCCACTGTCCACATAACTGGCTGAGTTGTCAAGAGTTGGCTTACGTGTGAAACTCTTTTTTACCAATACACATCAGTCACGAAGTGACAGTTTTAATAATGACTTTCACATCAGTATCTTTCCATTTTTTTACGGTTGCCTTCGTGTATAAATACCCATTTTTGCCTTTGCTTCTACGAAAAACTTCTAACTTTCTTTTGCTGCTTGCAAGTCCTTCTTTCATGCAAATATGTCTTCTTTAAACCAAGACCCTAAAAAAGTAATAATAGTCGATTAACTATCTCCTTCTTCGGCTCCGGTCCGGAGTAGGAGGAGCGGTAGATTAAGGAGTTTGGGATCAACACCTTCTAGAGGGTCTTCTTCTTCTCAACGTAAAATTACTCCTCCACCAACTTCTAGGGTTATTGTTACTTCATATTCTTCTAGGGCTAGAGCTTCTAAATCTTCTTCTAAGAGTAGAGAGTCCAGTGAACCACTTCGCGAACCAAAGGTAGATGAGATTGTACCCGCTGAATTTTCTTTCGTAAATGACAGTGAAGCCATAAGAAAATAACTTTCTTCCATGACGTCTCATGATCGCGCTAATCTTTACCCTACTCAAATTACTGAGGGTTTGATTTCTCTTGTGCATAGAGACTGTTATTGGAAATTTGATTTCCGGTCTTCGTCCCCGATGAAAATCAAAGGATAACTTCTTACAAAGCAGGATATTCTTTTGTATATACCTACCCTTTTACTTTGGGTTTCAGGCCTTCCATCGACCCTGTCATTATAGAGTTTTGTTGATTTTTTAACGTGTATTTGGGACAAATCGGTCCTATCGCCTGGAGGGCAGTAGCATGCCTCAGATATTTGGCTAACTTAGCTTCACTTCCTTTTACCTTTTATCATCTTATTTACCTCTACTCTCCCAAGTTATTTAGCCAAGAAATATTTACTCTTGTGGCTAGGAGTAAGAGAGTTTTAGTCAATCCTGATGATGATAAAGATAAAAGTTGGTATGCCAGGTTTGTTGCTGCCCCTACAGGTGGATTAGTAGGTGAAGAAAATTTACCCTTCCCTGAGAAGTGGAACTTTGCACGTAATTTTTTGTTTACTCACTTGTTTCCTTATTCTTGATATATGTTCAGTACCGTGACTGTTTTTATCTTTTTTCAGCAACCATAGGAACCATCGAGGAGATTTTCGGTTTTCGTGGTTGGGTAGAAAAATTGTTGTTCATCGCTCCAATGGAAGAACGTTCTTGGAAATACCTTTCTACAAGGTTTGGTTGGAAAGTAAAAACTCATGGTAGGTTTTTTTTTACATTTCCCTTTAATCTCTTTATTGAACTTCTTTAATCCCTTTTGTTTGTTAGGGTTTCCCACTCATGGTGTCACCGCTGCTGCTATAACTGCTTCGAAGATCTCTTTAGACAAGGCTCAAGAAATTATCTTAAATTCTTCTTCGTCAAAAAAAACAAGTGGATAGGACTCACACCTTAGAAGATGAGGAGGAGCAGGAGGAAGGCTCGCTGGTTCGTAGGCCACGAGCAAGAAAAAGAGTCATGTCTGATGACGAATCTGCTCTCTTTACTGGTCTATCTTCCATGCATGAGCCCGATCATTCTACCCCTGCATACTCTGAGGAGGAAACTCCTTCTGTAGCCACTGAGTCAGTTGAGCAATTGTTCCATCAAGGTTTTTGCTCAATTTACGCCTCTTGCCATCTTTCCTTCTTCTGCTCCAGTGGAACTTCAATCTGTCTTGCCTGTTGTTGTTTCTGCTTCCCCGTCTGTGCCACTCGTGGCTCCTTCATCTACCCCTACTACCGTGCCTTCTATTATTGAAGTACGATCTTCTAGCAATGGGGAGATGAAGCGAATTATGATCGAGGTTCCTGCGGAAGGTAGCCTCTTAGAAAAATCAGGCCAGGCGGATGCGTGGTTGAAGCCTATGATTGGCCCAGTTGAAAAGTAAAAATTGGAAAGTCATAGCTCCTTAACGTGGATGAATGAGATTGTACACTCATCTTTGAAGGTAACCTTCCTGTTATTTCTTCTTAACACTAGCCTTTGCCATATCTAATTTTCCTTTTTTTTTGTAGATCAATCTCATTGGTAAAAAGTTGATGAAAAGGATGATGTATACAGAGAAGTTAACGAATGACCACCATATCGAGGCTGATAACTGGAAGGAACAATTTGAGAGCCTATAACTTGATATGGAAGCAATAGAAGAGTAAAATTGCACCTTAGAGCAGCAGGTTAAAGTGATAGCAGCAGAATTAGCCATTGAGAAGGCTTTGTCGAATCAAGCAGGCAAGGATAAGAACATCCTGGAATCCTCATTTGCAGAACAGCTTTCCCGTGCTTCTGAAGAAATAAGTAGCTTGAAGGATTTGCTAAACCAGAAGGAGGCTTATGTTGGTGTACTTGTGCAATCACTTACCCAGACCCAAGAGGACCTCCGTGAATCTTCAAACAAGATTCAGTTTCTGGAAAGATCTCTTGCCCCTTTGCAGGCTTCTTATGATGCTATCATGGTTGAAAGAGATGAGCTGAGAGCCGATATTGAACAATGGAAGAAAGATTACGAGGCTCTTGATATTGTAGCATCCGAGTCTCTCGAGCGATGTAAGTTCGGAGGTACTTACACTAAAGGTGTGATCCCCAATTCGCGCATTACTTCCAGGTCGTTGATCTTGATCCCTTTTGGATATAGATAAGGACGAGCCCGCATCTCTGTTTGGTGGTCCATAATCTGACATGGTGTTTTCGAACCTGGGATGAGTTTCACGTCCCGATGGTCCCAAGTAAGGATCGTACCTGTTTTTACCTAATGTCCTGTCTGATTCTGAACGTCTGGATCTGGTATAATCTTCCTCTTTCGTACGAGAAATGATATCTTCTTCTATTCGAAGTTTAGTACTATACCTGTTATAAACATTGTTCCACGTTGTAGCTGGGAATTCTCTCAAGCTTTCCTTGAGTCTTCCGTGGCTTCTGAGCTTTTGTCATTTAGATTACTTGCGAATGCCATGGCTGCCCAATTATCAGGCACCCTTGGTAGTTTCATTCTTTCTCGTTGAAACCTGTCTACAAATTCACGAAGTAGTTCCGTGTCTCCTTGTTTTATTTTAAAGATGTCCTCCATCCTTTTCTCGACTTTTTGCGCACCGGAGTGTGCCTTTATGAAAGAATCTGCAAGCTCAGCAAAAGAATCAATAGAGTTTTCAGGGAGAAGAGAATACTAGGTTAGCGCCCCTTTGGTAAGTGTTTCTCCAAATATTTTAACTAGGACCGACTCAATTTCTGGTTTTGTTAAGTCGTTACCCTTCACTCCGGTGGTAAAAGCAGTCACATGGTCGCGTGGGTCGGTTGTCCCGTCATACTTAGGTACGTCAGGCATTTTGAACTTCTTTGGAATGGGTACGGGTGCTGCGCTTGGTTTTCAAGGTTGTTGAGAATATCTATCAATGTCAATGCTTTTGATAACAGGTGGTACTCCAGGAATTTGTTCGATTCGATCATTTTTTTCCTTCACCTATTTCTGCAAAGTTAGTAATAAAGTCTGTAATTCAGAGTTATTAGACATACCCGGTCTCGCTTCGAGAGATTCATTAGGAGTATCTCCTCTTCCTGAGTTTGCCAACCCAGATTGAGGATTTTCCATGGTGATGGTATTATTGGGGGGTGGTGTTAGTGGTGCAGGTAACGCTGCCGATAATCCCCTCGCAAATTCTTGCAAAGCTTGGCTGACATACTCTGCAATCATTTTCTTTACCCGATCTTGTTCCACTGTTTGATCATTATTATCATTGTTGTTATTGGATCTTTCTAGGGATTGCTCCCTTGAACCACGTGGGGTTCCTGAAGGCGATGGAACTGGGGTTCCATTCCTTTGCTGGTTGTTGTCGTTGGAGTTCAACATATTTCAGAGGATATCGCTTGAAAAGCAAACAAAGATTATCAGATTCCCGGTAACGAAACCAATTAATTTAACCAAAGAACTGGATTCTTTGCCTAAAGCTATTTTATGAAGAACACGGGTTTGTGATAACCAAAGAATAAGATAATAATTATAGGCAAACTTGTAAATGGAAAGCAGTAAGATGCACAAAAAGTAAGTATATTGCAATAGTAGTTCGAATGTTTTTCTCCTCCTTTACAGGTTGTATTTTTCTCCTTTATATAGGTAATTTCCTAATATAACGTCTACCTTTTTTGGCGATTGAGCATTAATGACTAATAATGACTCTAATGTAACGTTACAATGAATCGACCTTAATTGTTGAGTGAATGTTGTGTAACGTATGGATCTCTAATTTGAAGATCTCTGAATCTACCCTTTATTCTGCCCAAATACACTTTTGACCGTGTCTCTTCATCTTCTCAATCAGGTTGAGACTTCCGTAAATAATTAACCCATGGGTGTGATTTGCCGTGCCTCTTTACCTCATACTTCTTCTTATAGTCCCGTCCAGCTGTCGTGTCTTCATTGCTCTACGTAGACTACTGAGTCATCAAGATCTATTACACGTGTGAAGCTCTTTTTTACCAATACAATCATGTATTATGAAGTTGTTGCCCAAGCTTCGCCATCTCAAGCCGCTCCTCCTATTGATGAAGATAATCCTCCCAGTGCCTAGTGAAAGTGTTTATCCATCCTTCTTTTTTTCTTTTTTGGAAATATTGGTGGTTACCCCCGGTCCCATTTGGTGGTGAAGTTTGGTTTAGTAAGTCCCCAGTGACAACTTAGGGGCAACTTTGTATAAACACTTTTGGTTTAAACTAAGTTAATTCTTAGTTTTTACCATTATATAATATTAATATTTACATTTCTTAGCATGACTTGTGTTTTTTCGAGTTTTCGTTTTACTCGTAAGTGTTTGCATGCTTTACGTTCGGATTTTTGTTTTACCCTTTTGGTATTTAATTTTGCATTAAAAATGCTTCAGTATTTCGTGTCTTTTTGAAATAAGCACAATTTATAGAAGAGAGCCCTTTTATGAACAACACTTAATGAAGAAGACGTCTCAACTTCATAATGGTGTAAACATACAAAAGAGAGATAGGAATTCACATGTTTTTTTCCCAATAATGTTTTGCAGAAAGTCTTTATATTATTCGAACTTTCATAACATTTTACATGTGTTTGAGCATCTTCTATGACTCTTTCATAACTTTTTCTCTTACAACAGGTTTTTGAATAAACACGGGGGTATGAATTTCTTCCCATTAACTAAATTCTGCCTTTAACTAAACATTCGTTTATATTCACGAGTGTGTTCTTTGTAGGTTTCTGAATCAGGCTTTGTGTTTTTGTCTTTGGCTCTTTGATTCTGCTAATAACTTTTGACTTGTTGGGAAAAATAGATCTTCAGGCTTGAACTTTGACTCTTTTGATAGTCTTATTTACCTCTTTCTCATACTGTATAGTCCCCCAAGTGTTTGAGCTTTGAAGAATGAAATCTCGAGCAATTGACTATTCCTTTCTTGTGGTCCTTTTCCTGAAAAGGAGAAACATACGGTACTCGAAGGTATATAGTTTAGATGATGACTGCTTAACCCTTTGAAACGTTCATCAGAAAGTTGTAACCCTCGAACGGGAATTCAGTTTCTTCCTCGTGTCTATTCAGGTCTAATATCATCATCTGGTTATGGGTTAGCTTTTTGCCTATCATCTAAAATGGTTAGTATAGTATTAACTGTACTAAATAAAATTGAGCGTAATGATACCTGACCGTAGGTATTCCTTCTCCTTAGAAGTAATATTTCTTCAAGTGAACAGCGTTCCAACTTGTTGGTAAAATCCTGCCATCCATGGTTTCCAGCTCATAAGCTCCTTTTTCCAGTAATACCACGCACTTTGTAGGGTCCTTCCCAATTTGGATTTAATTTCCTGCTCCAGCCTTCTCTGTTGATTGAAAAACTTTCTTAAGGACAAAGTCCCCAATTTTGAAGTATCTGAGGTGAGCTTTTCTGTTGTAATATCGCTCTATGATTTGCTTTTGAGCTGCCATGCGTATTAAAGCAGCTTCTCTCCTTTGCTCAAGTAAATCCAGATTTGTTCTCAACTTGTCATTGTTTGTTTCTTCTGTTGCTGTTGTGAATCTCATTCTCGATTCACCAATTTCCACAGGTATTAGAGCTTCTGAGCCGTAAACAAGCGGTAATGGGTTTTCTCCCATGGCTATTTTTGCAGTAGTTCTATAAACCCATAATACTGCCGGTAGTTCTTCAGGCCAATTTCCATTAGCTTTTTCCAATCGTTTCTTCATATTGTTAACAATGATTTTATTTGTTGACTCGGCTTGCCTGTTAGCCACGGGATGATATGGTGAAGAAGTGATTCGTTTGATCTGCCAGCTTTGGAAGAATTCTGTGATTTGAGAGCCTATGAATTGTAGGCCATTGTCACATACAATTTCCTTTGGTACACCAAAACGGCATATGGTGTTTCGCCATATGAAACTTTTCACTTCTTTTTCTCGCACTTGTTTAAAAGCATCTGCCTCCACCTATTTTGAGAAATAATCTATTAATACAAGTAAAAATCGTACCTTTCCTCGGGCTGGGTGTAGAGGTCCTACTATATTCATTCCCCATTTCATAAATGGCCAAGGTGATACAACCAGGTGTAGTAATTCTGCGGGCCGATGCATACTGTTAGCATATCGCTGACATTTATCTCATTTAGCTACGAAATATCAGCGTCTTCTGCCATCTTAGGCAAATAGTACCCTACTCTGATTAGGGTTTTGACTAAGGATCTTGCACCTGTGTGGTTCTCACAATGTCCTTCGTGTAATTCTTTCATCACGTACTCAGTTTGGTTTGGTCCAAGGCACCTTGCTAGGGGACCTCCAAACATTTTGCGATACAGAGTGTCACGAACTAGGCAGTACCGTGCAGCTTTTCGGTGAAGTGCTTGAGCTTCTTTCTTATCTTCAGGCACGGTACCATTCTGCAAAAAATTTACAATTTCGTTTCTCCAATCCCAGGTTAGATTATTAAATGTTACCTCATTCTTGTCCTGCAATTGCTGAATAAAATAAGTGTCTCACAATAGCATTGTCTTTATTTGTTACATCGGTAACTGCTGCAAGATTAGCTAACGCATCTGCTTCTGTGTTTTCCTCTCTAGGTACTTTCACAATCTTCCATGACTGGAATTGCTTCACCAGGACTCGTGCCTTTTCCAGATACTATTGCATTCGAGTCTCTCTAGCAGTATAAGTCTCCTGCATCTGGTTCACCACTAGTTGAGAGTCACTTTTGATCACGATCTGCTCAATTGAGAGTTCTCGTGCTAATTCGAGTCCTGCAATGACAATTTCGTACTTTGCTTCATTGTTAGTAATGGGATAACATTTAATAGGCTGCCTTATCTTTTCACCCGAAGGTGGTATTAAAAAAATTGCCAACCCGACTCATTTGATATTAGAAGAGCCGTCGGTGAATAGAGTCCATATTCCTGGATTAGCTCCGATAAAGATTTGTAACTCTTTTTCTACTTCAGGAATTAAGCTAGTGTTAAAATCTGCGACAAAATCGGCTAAAAACTGAGATTTTATTGCAGTCCTAGGTTGATAGACTATGCCATATTCGCTTAGTTCTATTGCCCATTTAGCCAGTCTACCTGACCGTTCTTGCTTATGCAAAATATTTCTCAAAGGATATAAAGTTACAACAGTAATTGGGTGACACTGAAAGTACGGTCTTAACTTTCTAGCCGCCATGATTAGAGCCAAGGCTAATTTTTCTAGATGAGAATATCTAGTTCCAACATCTAGTAAGGACTTACTTACATAGTACATAGGAGATTTCTTACCTTTGTCCTCCCTTACCAGGACTGCACTTACGGCTATTTCTGCCACAACAAGATAAATGTATAACCTTTCCCCTTCCTTTGGTTTAGACAGTAGTGGGGGATTCGATAGATAAGCCTTCAAGTCTTTAAGAGCTTGTTGACATTCTTCAGTCCATTCGAATTGATTCTGCTTCTTTAGTACTGAGAAGAATTTATAACTCTTCTCTGAAAATCTGGAGATGAATCTTCCTAAAGATGCAATCCTACCTGTTAATCTTTGAACTTCTTTTTTGCTCAGTAGTACATCAGGTATTTCTTCAATAGTTTTAATTTGAGCAGGATTTACTTCAATGCCTCTATTTGATTCGAGAAAACCCAAAAATTTACCTGATTCGACGCAAAAGGCGCATTTTTTTGGATTTAACTTCATGTTATACCTGCGGAGGATCTCGAAAGTAGTTGAGAGATGTTGGAAATGATATTTTGCCTTTGTTGACTTTACCAACATGTCATCAATGTATACCTCCATTGTTTTCCCCAGATGTTCCTGGAACATCTTGGTTACTAGCCTTTGATACGTGGCTCCAGCATTTTTCAAGCCAAAAGACATGACTTTGTAAAATTAAGTCCCCCTATTTGTAATAAAGGAGGTTTTTTCCTCGTCTTAAGGGTCCATTTTTATCTGATTGTAACCAGAATATGCATCTAGAAAGCTTAATAATTCATGACTTGTAGTGGCATCAATCATTTGATCTATATGCGGTAATGGAAATGAGTCTTTTGGGCATGCTTTATTCAAATCCGTATAATCTACGCATACTCTCCGTTTACCGTTCTTTTTAGGTACCATTACGGCATTAGCTAACCAATTAGGATATTTTGCCTCATGTATTGAACCGATATTTAAGAGTTTCTTCACCTCTTCATCGATCACTTGATTCTTGAATGATCCCTGCTTTCTTTTCTTTTATTTTGCTTGACAGGTACGAAGGATGGGTCTTCATTTAGTTTATGAGTCATCACTTCTGGAGGTATACCTGTCATATCTGAATGGGACCAAGCAAAATAATCTGCGTTAACTTTTAAATATTGAATTAACTTACCTCTTGTGGTCGGGCTTAGCCTTGCTCCTATGTGGATTTTGTGCTCAGGCTTAAGCTCGAACAGTGGAACAACTTTGGGCTCCTCAGTCGTTGTCTTGATATTTTCATTCTCTTCTGATTCTTGAATAACATCAGGTCTAGAACCCATGTCTGTATGTCTTGATGTGACATCCGTGGTGATTTGATTCACCGTGTATTTATCATTTTTTTCTGTGTCTGTTCGAGTTGCTCCCTCGTCTTTTGATTCCTCGGCTATTTCTTTTTTATTGGAATGCATCACTGAGTTGATGTTTCTTGAAGTCTGCTGATCACCTTGAATTTGCTGGATTCCCCATATGGAAGGGAATTTGATTACCTGATGCAGGGTGTATGGTACTGCATCCATGTCATGGATCCATGGTCTCCCCATGATTACATTATAAGCCATATCTATATCTATATCTTGAAATTTTGTTTCCTTGACGACCCTTCTGCATAGATATTAAGCTCAATTTCTCCTTTTGTTATGACAGTAGAGTTGTCGAATCCAGACAAGGAACGTGCTTTTGGAATTACACGGTCCCCCATTAACATCTCTTCCACAACCTTCAGCAAAATGATATTGACCGAGCTACCTGGATCAATCAATACTCTTTTTACGTTAGTGTCATGTATAAGTAGAGATATTACCAATGCGTCGTTATGTGGAAGCAGTAATCCATCAGCATCTGAGTCGTCGAATGAGATGCTGTCAGCCTCCAAAGTCTCACGAGTTCGCTTCCCATGGGTCACTGTGAACTTGGTCATCCTTCTTGCTGAAGTATAAGTTATTCCATTTACCTCCTCTCCTCTATTATCACATTTACAGTTCTCTTCGTAGATGTTGCTTTTGGGGGCTCCTGCCTATTCTTCATATATGCCCGTTTACCTTTTTCAATAAACAGTTCTGTTAGATAACCTTGTTTTAATAAGTGTTCTACCTCACCTTGCAATAACCTGCAGTTTGATGTTTTGTGCCCATGATCATTGTGAAATCACACCAGAAGTCTAGGTTCCTTCTATGTGGATTTGATCTCATTTATTTGGGCCATCGAACTTTATCACCCATATTTCTTAATATTGTAATTAATTTGGAAGTACTTACATTGAAATTGTAATCTCCAATTCTTGTATTACCTCTATTTCGCTCATCTCGATCCTTTCTGGATCTTGATGATGATGAGCTCGAATCTTTATTCGACGGTCTTTGATCCGACCGTGGGTTTTCAAATTTGGAACGAGCCTCTCGTCCCGAAGGTCCCATGTATGGATCGTACCTATTTTTGCCAGTTCTCCTTTCTGATTCGGAGCGTCTAGAACTCATCCTATCTTCTGCTTTTGATTGGGCAATGTATCTTCCTCAATTCATAATTTGGTGTTGTACCTGTTATAAACATCTTTCCATGTCGTATCTGGGAACTCTCTTAAGCTCTCTTTGAGTCTTCTCGTGGCTTCAGAGCTTTTATCGTTCAAATTACTTGCAAAGGCCATAGCTGCCCAATTGTCAGGTACTCTTGGTAGAAGCATCCTTTCACGTTGAAACCTGTCTACGAATTCACGAAGCAACTCAGTATCTCCCTGTTTTATTTTGAATATGTCTTCCATTCTCTTTTCCACTTTTTGTGCACAGAAATTGTCACGACCCAAAATCCATAAGGTCGTGATGGCGCCGGACATCAATGTCAGGCAAGTCAAATCATTAATTAATTGAAATGACTTTCCGGTTTTAACATTTATGAAAACATTTCTTTACACTTTATTATATATTAACCAAATAAAAATCCGTTAATTAAAAACAATGGTTTGAATACTACACTTTAGCAAATATATCCCAACACATCTCAGAACCCGGTGTCACAAGTACATGAGCAATTTCTAAGAATTTATACAATCATTACAAATCCTGTCCAAGATACAATTTGGACAAGGAAATTTAAAATGAGAATAAATACAGTACGAGGGAGACTCTGTCAGCTGCGGATCGCCTCCGGATGATGCAGCTCGCCTAAGTCTCTGAATCCTCCACATTGCTATGAAAGTACCTGTGCAATAAAATGCACAGCAAGTGTAGCATGAGTACAAAAACAACGTGTACTCAGTAAGTCGCTCGCCTAACCTCAGAGAGGTAGTGACGAGAGGTCAAATTAGACACTTACTAAAGGACAATTTAGAATATTTAAATGTGACACTAAACATGATTATCATAGCAATTTATTAAAATCAAGAATAATATTTTCAACTCCGTTCACGTTTAACACTTTATATCTTCGTCATATTAATAACAATTAATCAACATGGGTGATTTAATCAAATAACAATTAATCGACGGGAAGGAACAACTTCTTCCAAAATCTTTTTAATAAATTTAAATCTCTGTCATTTCAATTGACATCTTAATATTTCAGGCCAGTAATCAGGCGAAAATCATAGCAACTACGCGACTCAGGCACAAATACAGGGTCATCCTGCTCGCGAATCATACATGCGACCCAGGCACCCAATGCTAAACATATCCACATAATAAATCCGTATTTTATCAAGGAAGCAGTTTTTCTCAAGAAAGTGGTAAAAATCCTTCTTAAAGGAACATGAATTATAGTTTTTAAATCTTTATTTTGAAACTCATTTGCCAAGTTTAATGATATTACATAATATAACCCTACTAGGTGTACAATTATCCATAGAAGAATCAATTCTCTTTTTAAATGATTAAAATAATAAACTCTAGTTTTCTTCAGATAATCAATTACGATTTCGATTATATTAGCAGTTTAATATTACAGGCAAGATTACAGGTACAACACATAAGGCATGCTAGTGGGTCCTAGACTACCCGGACATGGCATAAAAGTAGCTACGCACGGACTCCCATCACTTCGTACGTACGTAGCCCCCGAAGATAATAGCATGTATTTAATTAATTCACCTAGGGGAACAATCCCCCCTCACAAAGTTAGAAAGGAGACTTACCTCGCTCCGAGATTCTATAACCGGCCTCCAAGCCCTTCCAATGACTCCAAACGGACGCACAACTCCTCAAAACTATCCAAACAACGAATACCCAATGAAAATATACTCTAATATTTGCAACCATTCCAAATTATATAATTTCTCAACCCCGCTTAGTGAAATGACCTAAATGCCCTCGGGCCCACATGCCTGTAAATCCAAAATTTCTCAAAGATATATTCTACCCATAGCCTTACTAACTCAAATATACAATCTACTCAAATATTCATGCTCAATTCGTGGCTAAAAATGAAAATTTCCATTTTCTAGGTTTCTTCAATATTTCCCAAATTCCTACCAATTTCCATGCCTAATCCATGCATGTAATCTTGTACTTAACTTAAAGGCGTGAAGGAGTTACTTACCTTGACATTGCATGAAGAAATCCTCTCTTTGAAGCCTCCCAAAATCGCCTAAGCCTAAGAAGAAATGAAGAAAAATGAACCAAAATCCTTGTTTTAAAACATTCTGGCCAGGCCGATTTCCGCATTTATGGTCCCCTTATCTCACATGCACTTCCGCAGGTGCGCCCAAATCTCCCGCACTTGCGGCCTCCTTAGCTCCAGCCAAAAATCGCACTTGTGGTGCCCTTAACCGCACCTGCAGCTCCACACCTGCGGCCAAATCCTCGCAAGTGCGGATCACACCAGATGACAGCAACCTTCAGCTTTCTTCAGCTTTAAATATTGATCCGTTAACCACCCGGAATCCACCCGAGGCCCCCGGGGCCCCGTCCAATTAAACCAACCTGTTCCAAAACATAATGCGGACTTGCTCGAGGCCTCAAATCACATCAAACAACATCGAAACCACGAATCGCACCCAAATCCCAACTTTATGAACTTAGAAATTTTCAACTTCTACATCCGATGTCGAAACCTATCAAATCACGTCCGATTGACCTCAAATGTTGCGCACAAGTCATATTCAACATTACGGACCTGCTCCAACAGCTCGGAATCGCATTCTGACCTCGATATCAAAACTTCCACTTCCGGTCGGATATCTCAAAAACCTTCAAATTTCTATCTTTAGCCAAATGACCTCAAAATGACCTGCAAACATCCAAATTCACTTCTGATCGCGCTCCCAACTCCCGAATCACCATATGAAGCTATTCCCAGACTCAGGATCCCAAACGGACATCAACAACACTGAAATACACTTCAAGCCCAAATCTATGAAATTCTTCTAAAATGCTAACTTCCATAATATACTCCGAAACGGTCCCGGGTTATCCAAAATCCGATCCGGACATACACCCAAGTCCAAAATTATCATACGAACCTACTGGAACGTTCAAATCCTGATTCGGAGGTTGTTTACTCAAAATTCCAATCTTAGTTGATTCCTCTAACTTAAGGCTTCTGAAATGAGAATTTTCTTTCCAAATCAACTCTAAACTTCCCGAAATTCAATTCCGACCACACCCACGGGTCATAATACTTGAAATGGAGCTGCTCACGACTTCAAACCGCTGAACGACACGCTAGAGCTCAAAACGACCGGTCGGGTCGTTACATTCTCCCCCACTTAAACTGACGTTCGTCCTCGAATGTGCTAAGAACTGCTCTGTAGTTATCTAAAATCATTGTTTAACACCTCGAGCACCTGCCCGTGCTACCACAAGCCATTTGATTACATTAGCTTGATCAAATCTGAAGATTTCTTCTTTTATCCATATAATAAGCTCAGAACCTAGTTCCAATACCTGAAATTTTCTCTGCCAGGCCTAGTTCCAATATATAAACATTTTATCGACTACCACACAACATACAGAACATGACTGCATACCTTTGCTGAATTAGCACCATGCACCGCAAGATTCATCATCTAACCACAATGACGTTCCCTGAACCTTAATAGCCAAAATTCAACGAATCTGATGCTCCCAATGCACCTCATGACATATATATACATACATCCTGCTATAACGCTGACGATACCACCACAACGGAGGAAATGTGCAGAAATTCATACCCAAATGTGGAGTTAACCAATCTTTGAATACATCATCTTGACTAGAATCGTCACTTCATTATGAACCTGAATAATGGTATTTGTTCTTTAATATACACTTCACATAACCTACACTGATCCCTGATCCGATAATCTTGTCTCACCCAGTATGAGCTGCTCAGACAACAGATCACCCCAAACATGACCAACAGCCTCACATGGTACCACATCGCGCCAATAGGCCATAACTCGAACATGAAAAAAAAGAAATAACTCAGGAAGGTATTATTCAACTCACGCAACTAATATGAACTTTTCTCAGAAAATAGGAAGTAACACATAACAAAAATAAATATATATTAACCCTTCTCATCATCACACTGTTGCAGCGTTCAACCCGATCCGAATAACATACCCGTGACGACGTGCCACCCGAGCCACACATAAAATTTACATAAGAAGATATATATACGAAGTTGATTTTCTCACTAATACAAATTACTAAATATCGATCATAAGCACGCTAAGTGCATAATACCATCCTGGGGAGACTGATAAAGTTGTAGGCTACATAACTCAAGCACAACTGAGGTGTGATATATATATATACACACCCTGGATCTCAAGAGCTATCCTGCTCACATAACATCCCCACTACGCGGGACCTCAACACATAGGAAATTATCAAGTCGTTTCATAACCACACGGCACAATCATAATAACACATGAATTTGACGAATACGGAACAACATTCGATGTTCTAATACCTTCCCATGAAAAGCGCTCTACTGAAATGAATATGCCTGGATCATACGGAGCCCATAATCATATTTAAATCCATCCACAAATATCGATCCACCTTGCTCGCACCAAACTATGCTAATAGCTTTTGCCCGGGTCCATATTAACCCACTTCCTCTCATAATACGCAAGAACAACCATCATAGCCGGGACAAACACCCCACAATCCACAACCAAATGAACTGAACGCCCTCCAGGCATAAATTCTCAATTAAGCAATATTGCACTTCTTTAAACTCATTCCAAATCTTCAATCAATCAAGTGACTACATGTCACACTTTACAAAAATCTTTTCGCGGTCATGCTTCCACGACCTTCCACACAAGGCAACAAGTTTGCACATCCACCACTGGCCATACTACGTTGTAAGACAAATCAAGAACCCATAACCAGGGTACAAAGCCTTTTCCACCGAATATCCATCTCAGGTGACACTGAAGGTAACACCAGCTTACTCTGAACTTTCAAATCACTTTTTCTTGCTCTCCCGAGCTCACGACATCCTTATTAACACCAAACCGCAATCTCGAATCTTACTCCCAGTTACATACTGCTTACCGTACCTAACATGCCAATATGAGATAGCACAAGAATTCCATCATAACTTCTGAACCACCAATAGGGTGAACACTTTAGAATATAGAAACCTTTTACTTAACTCCATTCAAGAGTGCCATCTCAACACACGAGTGAATTCCCACAATCACCCAACATGAAAATCCTTATGTAGTAGTCTATACCACCATAACCCTTTCGAGACCCGCCTACACCTGACAGGCCATAACACTCAAATGCTCCCACATGAAATCCATTACGACGACCGACAAGCCTCGCAAACACCGGCACAAACCACCTGCATAACTTAATCACATCAGAAGAATCGATCGCTGTCGTAAATGTGCCATTTCAACCATGGCTAATCAATCTATTTTCTTTTAATCATCTTCACTTGCCTCAGGAATAATAGCAACTTCCTTCAAATCATAGAAAACTCAACCCTTACTCATCCCGAGCGACCTTGATTCACGAGACTATGTTGCCTAAATCCCGCAACCCGTCTCACACCCTCCTGAAAGTCTTTCTTCAATCCGTAGTTTATTTCTCTCACTCCCCCAATACTATCCTGCATGTCGAAACATATCATAGAACATTCTAACCATCCCCCCTTTTTCTCAGAAATTTACTCTGCAAAAGCTCGATTCTCGATCATACTGCTGCTTGAAACCCTTAACCGCTGCATTCTTAACTTTTGAACTCACTAGGACCGCTATTGAGAGTCACCCACTCTGACTGACCCGAATGCAATCAACACCAAGGCTCTTCTAGCACATGAACACCCTTTTCAAGGAACCACGCGATCGAGTCACTATCCTGACAACTCACCTATGCCTTAAGCGAAACTCTGAATCTCCCAAAGCCTAACCCTGGCCCGACAGGGCCAACTTTTGCACATATTCATCAAATTCCATGCACAATCGCCATTTTACTCATTTCCCTTAGCTGAAATAACTTGCCAACACGCTGACAATCCGCGACCCTATGAGAAGACAACCCAACTGCAGATGGTGGGACTCCCCCACTTAGCCCGAAGCTACTCCTTGCACCACTCTAGAACCTGCCGAGATCCTTTCACCTTTGATAACACGATCTTGCTCCACCAATCCGTCCAATTCCTCCAAATTCTCTTGCCAGCACTCCCTAAATACTCAAACTCTCTAGCATCATTCTCACATTCCGCCTCCTACCGAATAGCCACTAGAACCCCTCACCGAGACCTGCCAACCCCGCCATCACTAACCTATTCACAGAAGATAACCCACCTTTGGAAATCACCTACGAACACCTTCCAACGACACCAAAATGACCGCTCTCTGCGACTTCAGTACTCCATCTTACGCCCTTCTTCATTTACCAACTTTACTAGTCCGTCGTCTCCTCATGGACATCCATTAAATGCGCGACAATATCTTCAAATTCCAAGCTATGTTTCCGCTCCCCCACTCTGCGACTGCTCGACTTTCACTTCTTACGCCTGGCCTCCTAGAAATGGAACCACCGCCTAGCCTCACTCCAGGATCATTCTCTGTAGCTCTCAAACCAGCAGATCACCATGACTTCAAGCTTTCCGGAGATCATCTTTCTCTAGCTGCCTTCATTATCAACACATCCGTTACTAAACCACCGCACCTCACGATCTCTGCTAACCGCATTCTTCAATACTCTGATCCCACGCAACCGAAGAAACCATAGCACCGAAAAACTTAACACATTCCATTCGATCAATGACGACGACTACACGTCACAGGTGCATATCCCACCTCGTTTGAAGACACCAAGTCTTACTACTTATCAACCCCAACCGGACCATTCATAATCCAAATACCTCTCCTCTACCGGAATTAAAATACCAAAATCTCGAAATCACACTCTGAGAAGACCTCCCTTAAAACCATTCATCACCCCCAATATACGGGCAAGCATTCTATCATCATATCGACATCGCGCGATAACCAATCGCAAGCATCATCACTACCTGAGCATAGCCTTAAGGCTCCCAGAAAACACAGCTACTGAGCTGAAATAACATATTATTCTTTTGCAGGGCCATAACAGCCCCAACCAATTATATATGGAAACATCTCGAATTACATCCATAGCACTATTTCAACTCCTCAAATTCCTGATTCATAGCATGCGCTTCGTGAAGCGTAAAATTGAGTAGGAATGAATCATAGGCATAAGCCTCAAAGGAATCATCTCGCACGATGAGGAATCAAGAAGGGAAGTACTCCTAACATCCTTCTAGCCTCTCGAAGATAAGTACAAACGTCTCCGTACCGATCCGCAAGACTCTACTAGACTTGCTCATGACTCGTGAGACCTAAGGGAACTTAGCGCTCTGATACCATGTTGTCACGACACAAAATCCATAAGGTCGTGATGGCGTCAGACATCGATGCCAGGCAAGCCAAATCATTAATTAATTGAAATAACTTTTCGGTTTTAACATTTATGAAAACATTTCTTTACACTTTATTACATATTAACCAAATAAAAATCTGTTAATTAAAAACAATGGTTTGAATACTACATTTCAGCAAATATATCCCAACACATCCCATAACCCGGTGTCACAAGTACATGAGCAATTTCTAAGAATTTATACAATCATTACAAAGCCTGTCCGAAATAAAAATTGGACAAGAAAATTTAAAATGAAAATAAATATAGTACGAGGGAGACTCTGTCAGCTGCGGATCGCCTCCGGATGATGCAGCTCGCCTAAGTCTCCGAATCCTCCACATTGCTATGAAAGTACCTGTGCAATAAAATGCACAGCAAGTGTAGCATGAGTACAAAAATAACGTGTACTCAGTAAGTCGTCCGCCTAACCTCAGAGAGGTAGTGACGAGAGGTTAAATTAGACACTTACTAAAGGTCAATTTAGAATATTTAAGTGTGACACAAAACATGATTATCATAGGCAATTTATTAAAATCAGGAATAAATATTTTTAACTCCGTTCACGTTTAACACTTTATATCTTCGTCATATTAATGACAATAAATCAACATGGGTGATTTAATCAAATAACAATTAATCGACGGGAAGGAATAGCTTCTTCCAAAATCTTGTTAATAACTTTAAATCTCTGTCATTTCAATTGACAACATAATATTCCAGGCCAGTAATCAGGCGAAAATCATAGCAACTACGCAGTAAATATCATGTGCAAGCAATGCTGAGGGTTGAACGGCACGGACCAACAATAATAAATTGTGCACTACCAAAGGGTCGAACGGCTCGAACAATATATGCATCTATCTGCCCCGCTCGCGAATCGATCATGCGACGCGGTTAAAAATAATAAGGCTAGCCTTCTCGTGAATCATACTTGTGACTCAGGTGCTCATATGAATACACACAAATACAGGGTCATCCTGCTCGCGAATCATACATGCGACCGAGGCACCCAACGCTAAACATATCCACATAATAAATTCGTATTTTATCAAGGAAGCAGTTTTTCTCAAGAAAGTGGTAAAAATCCTTCTTAAAGGAATATGAATTATAGTTTTTAAATCTTTGTTTTGAAACTCATTTGCCAAGTTTAATGATATTCCATAATATAACCCTACTAGGTGTACAATTATCCACAGAAGAATCAATTCTCTTTTTAAATGATTAAAATAATAAACTCTAGTTTTTCTTCAGATAATCAATTACGATTTCGATTATATTAGCAGTTTAATATTACAGGCAAGATTACAGGTACAACACATAAGGCATGCTAGTGGGTCCTAGACTACCCGGACATGGCATAAAAGTAGCTACGCACAGACTCCCATCACTTCGTACGTACGTAGCCCCCGAAGATAATAGCATGTATTTAATTAATTCACCTAGGGGGACAATCCCCCTCACAAAGTTAGAAAGGAGACTTACCTCGCTCCGAGATTCTATAACCGGCCTCCAAGCCCTTCCAATGACTCCAAACGGACGCACAACTCCTCAAAACTATCCAAACAACGAATACCCAATGAAAATATACTCTAATATTTGCAACCATTCCAAATTATATAATTTCTCAACCCCGCTAAGTGAAATTACCTAAATGCCCTCGGTCCCACATGCCTGTAAATCCAAAATTTCTCAAAGATATATTCTACCCATAGCCTTACTAACTCAAATATACAATCTACTCAAATATTCATGCTCAATTCGTGGCTAAAAATGAAAATTTCCATTTTCTAGGTTTCTTCAATATTTCCCAAATTCCTACCAATTTCCATGCCTAATCCATGCATGTAATCTTGTACTTAACTTAAAGGCGTGAAGGAGTTACTTACCTTGACATTGCATGAAGGAATCCTCTCTTTGAAGCCTCCCAAAATCGCCTAAGCCCAAGAAGAAATGAAGAAAAATGAACCAAAATCCTTGTTTTAAAACATTCTGGCCAGGCCGATTTCCGCATTTACGGTCCCCTTATCTCACATGCACTTCCGTAGGTGCGCCCAAATCTCCCGCACTGCGGTCTCCTTGGCTCCGGCCAAAAATCGCACCTGCGGTGCCCTTAGCCGCACCTGCGACAAAATCCTCGCAGGTGCGTATCACACCACATAACAACAACCTTCAGCTTTCTTCAACTTCAAATATTGATCCGTTAACCACCCGGAATCCACCCGAGGCCTCCGGGCCCCGTCCAATTATACCAACCTGTTCCAAAACATAATGTGGACTTGCTCGAGGCCTCAAATCACATCAAACAATATTGAAACCACGAATCACACCCAAATCCCAACTTTATGAACTTAGAAATTTCCGACTTCTACATCCGATGCCGAAACCTATCAAATCACATCCGATTGACCTCAGATTTTGCGCACAAGTCATATTCAACATTACGGACCTGCTCCAACTTCCGGAATTGCATTCCGATCTCAATATAAAAACTTCCACTTCCGGTTGGATTTCTCAAAAACCTTCAAACTTCTATTATTAGCCAAATGACCTCAAAATGACCTACGGACATCTAAATTCACTTCCGATCGCACTCCCAACTCCCGAATCATCATACGAAGCTATTCCCAGACTCAGGTTCCCAAACAGACATCAACAACACCGAAATGCACTTCAAGCCCAAATCTATGAAATTCTTCTAAAATTCTAACTTCCATAATATATGCCGAAACGCTCTCGGGTTATCCAAAACCCGATCGGGACATACACCGAAGTCCGAAATCATCATACGAACCTGCTGGAACCTTCAAATCCTTATTCGGAGGTCGTTTACTCAAAATTCCAATCTTAGTTGATTCCTCCAACTTAAGGCTTCTGAAATGAGAATTTTCTTTCCAAATCAACTCTAAACTTCCCGATATTCAATTATGACCACGCCCATGGGTCATAATACCTGAAATGGAGTTGCTCACGACTTCAAACCGCTGAACGATGTGCTAGAGCTCAAAACGACCGTTCGGGTTGTTACAGGAATGTGTTTTTATAAACAAATCTGCAAGTTGAGCAAAAGAATTAACAGAATTTTTGGGCAACGGAGGATACCATGTTAATGCTCCTTTGGTGACTGTCTTCTAAACTTTTTGACCAACACAGATTCAATTTCTTGCTTAGTCAGGTCGTTGCCTTTTACTCCTGATCACGTTGATCAATTGTCCCATCATACTTTGGTACGTCAGGAATTTTGAATTTCTTGGGTATCGGTAAAGGTGCTACACTTAGCTTCCAGGGTTGTTGAGAGTATTTATCAATATCAATACCCTTGATGACAGGTAGTACTCCAGGAATTTGCTTGATGCAATCATTTTGTTCCTTCACACGTTTCTGCAAGGTTAGTATTAAAGATTGTAAATCTGAATTATTAGACATATTTGGTCTTCCTCCAAGTGATTCATTTAGAGTGCCTCTACTTCCTGAATTTGCTAGTCCAGATTGTGGATTTTCTACAGTCGCGGTGTTGTTTGGAGGAGTCATGGGCGACACAGTTGGTATCCCCCTCATAAAAGCTTGAAGAGCTTCACTCACATATTCACCAACCAACTGCTTCACAGGGTCTTGTTCTCATGTTTGCTCGTTTCCAATTTGATCATTGTTGTGAGTTGTAGATCTTTCTGGGGAGTTGTCCCTTGAACCTCGTGGGGATCTATGAGGTGATGTAACTGGGGTTCCAGTTGTTTGTTGGTTGTTATCGTTGGTATTCGACATGATTCGCTAAGGTTATTCGTGAAAAAATAAAGATTATCAGATTCCCGGTAACGGAACCAATTTGTTTAACCAAAGAATTGGATTCTTAGTCAAAGTTATTTTAGGAAGTACTCGGGCTTCTGATAACTAAAGAGATTATCTAATAATAGGATTTAGACTTGTAAATAAGAAAGCAATAAGATAGCATAAAAGTAAGTATATTTCAGTAGTGGTTCGAACGTGTGTATACAAGTGAGGTTTTACTCCCTTTTATAGGGAATTTCTTAATATAACGTCTACTTTTCTTAATGATTGAGCATTAATGACTAATAACATCATTAACGTAATGTTAAAATTGGTAATCGTAACTGTTGTGTGAAGATTATGTAACGTTTAGCTCATTGATTGAATACCTTTGAATCTGCCCTTTATTCTGCCTTGGTTCATTCTGACCGTGTCTCTTCAACTCCTCAATTATACTGGGGCTTCCACTTCTAATTATCTCGTGGGTGTTTTACCCCGTACCTCTTTCTAAGCTTTCATCCAGCTTTCGCTCTTCCATTGCTCCACGTGTATTGCTTTGTCATCCAAGATATGACACGTGTAATGTCTATTTTGTACCAATACATAGACGTTATATTAAGAAATTCCCTATAAAAGGGAGTAAAATCTCACTTGTATAGGGACGTTCGAACCACTACTAAAATATACTTACTTTTATGTGATCTTATTGCTTTCTTATTTACAAGTCTAATTCTTATTATTCGATTATCAGAAGTCTGAGTACTTCTTCAAATAGCTTTGACTAAGAATCTAATTCTTTGGTTAAAAAAATTGGTTCCATTACCGAGAACGTGATAATCTTTTTTTTTCTCGAATAACCTTTATCGAATCATGTCGAATACCAATGACAACAACCAACAAACAAATGGAACCCCAGTTCCATCGCCTCATGGATCCCCATGAGGTTCAAGGGACAACTCCTCGGAAATATCTACAACTCACAACAATGATCAAATTGGAAATGAGCAAACAGGAGAACAAGACCCTGTGAAGCAGATGGTTGGTGAATATTGAGTGAAGCTATTCAAGATTTCATGAGGGGGCTACCAACTGTGTCACCTACGTCTCCTCCAAATAACACCGCGACTGTAGAAAATCCACAATCTGGACTAGCAAATTCAGGAAGTAGAGACACTCTAAATGAATCACTTGAAGGAAGACCAGGTATGTCTAATAATTCAAATTTTCAATCTTTAATACTAACCTTGCAGAAACAGGTGAAGGAACAAAACGATCGCATTGAGCAAATTCTTGGAGTACCATCTTTCATCAAGGGTATTGATATTGATAAATACTCTCAACAACCCTAGAAGCCAAGTGCAGCACCTTTGCCGATTCCCAAGAAATTCAAAATGCCTGACATACCAAAGTACGATGGGACAACTGATCCACGTGATCATGTTACTGCTTTCACCACAGGAGTAAAAGGAAATGACCTGACTAAGCAAGAAATTGAATCCGTGTTGGTCAAAAAGTTTGGAGAGAACTCAACAAAGGAGCATTAACTTGGTATTCTCTGTTGCCCGAAAATTCTGTTGATTCTTTTGCTGAGCTTGCAGATTTATCTATAAAAGCACATTCCGGTGCGCAAAAAGTGGAAAAGAGAATGGAAGACATATTCAAAATAAAACAGGGAGATACAGAGTTATTTCGTGAATTCGTAGACAGGTTTCAACGTGAAAGGATGCTTCTACCAAGAGTACCTGACAATTGGATAGCTATGGCTTTTGCAAGTAATTTGAACTATAAAAGATCTGCAGCCACGAGGAGACTCAAAGAAAGCTTGAGAGAGTTCCCAGCTACGACATGGAATGATGTTTATAACAGGTACAACACCAAATTACGAATTGAAGAAGATATTATTGCCCAATCAAAAGCAGAAGACAGGATGAGTTCTATACGCTCCGAATCAGAAAGGAGAACTGGAAAAAACAGGTACGATCCATACATGGGACCTTTAGGACGAGAGGCTCATTCCAAATCTGAAAACCCACAGTCTAATCACAGACCGTCAAATAGAGATTCGAGCTCATCATCATCAAGATCCAAAAAGGATCGAGATGAGCGAAATAGAGGTAATACAAGAATTGGAGATTATAATTTCAATGTAAGTACTTCCGAATTAATTACAGTATTAAGAAATATGGGTGATAAAGTTCGATGGCCCAAAGAAATGAGATCAAATCCAAACAGAAGGAACCTAGACTTCTGGTGTGAATTTCACAATGATCATGGGCACAAAACATCAGACTGCAGGTTATTGCAAGGTGAGGTAGAACACTTATTAAAACAATGTTATCTAACATAACTGTTTAGTGAAAAAGGTAAACAGGCATATATGAAGAATAGGCAGGAGCCCCCAAAACCACTATCTCCGAAGAGAACTGTAAATGTGATAAATGGAGGAGAGGAGGTAAATGGTGTAACTTATACTTCAGTAAGAAGGACGAACAAGTTCACAATGACCCACGGGAAACGGACTCGTGAGACTTTGGAGGCTGACACAATATCATTCGATGACTTAGATGCTGATGGATTACTACTTCCACATAACGACGCACTGGTAATATCTCTACTTATACATGACACTAACGTGAAAAGAGTATTAATTGATCCAGATAGCTCGGTCAATATCATTTTGCTGAGGGTTGTGGAAGAGATGTTAATGGGGGACCGTGTAATTCCAAAAGCACGTTCCTTGTCTGGATTCGACAACTCTACTGTCATAACAAAAGGAGAAATTTAGCTTAATACCTATGCAGAAGGCGTCGTCAAGGAAACAAATTTCAAGTTATAGATACAGATATGGCTTATAATGTAATCATGGGGAGACCATGGATCCATGATATGGATGAAGTACTATCTACTCTGCATCAGGTAATCAAATTCCCTTCCAAATGGGGAATCCAGCAGATTCGAGGTGATTAGCAAACTTCAAGAAACATCAACTCAGTGATGCATTCCAATAAAAAAGAAATAGCGGAAGAATTAAAAGACGAGGGAGCAACTCGAACAGACACGGAAGAAAACGATAAAGACACGGGGAATCAAATCACCACGGATGTCGCATCAAAACATAAGGACATGGATTCCATACCTGATGTTATTCAAGAACCAGAAGAGAATGAAAATATCAGGAGAACGACTGAGGAGCTCGAAGTTGTTCCACTGTTCGAGCTTAAGCCTGAGCAAAAAATCCACATAGGAGCAAGGCTAAGCCCGACAAGAAGAGGTAAGTTAATTGAATATTTAAAAGTTAACGCAGATTGTTTTGCTTGGTCCCATTCAGATATGACAGGTATACCCCCAGAAGTGATGACTCATAAAACTAAAGGAAGACCCATCCTTCGTACCTATCAAGCAAAAGAAAAGAAAGCAGGTATCGTTCAAGAATCAAGTGATCGATGAAGAGGTACAAAAACTCTTAAAAATTGATTCAATACGTGAGGTAAAATATCCTAATCGGTTAGCTAATACCGTAGTGGTACCTAAAAAGAATGGTTAATGGAGAGTATGCGTAGATTATATGGATTTGAATAAAGCATGCCCAAAAGACTCATTTCCATTACCGCGCATAGATCAAATGATTGATGCCACTACAGGTCATGAATTATTAAGCTTTCTAGATGCATATTCTGGTTACAATCAGATAAAAATGGACCCCTCAGACGAGGAAAAAACCTCCTTTATTACAAACAGGGGGACTTATTGTTACAAAGTCATGCCTTTTGGCTTGAAAAAAGCTGGAGTCACGTATCAAAGGCTAGTGACCAAGATGTTCCAAGAACATCTGGGGAAAACAATTGAGGTGTACATTGATGACATGTTGGTAAATTTAACGCAGCAGAAGATCATTTCCAACATCTCTCAACTACTTTCGAGATCCTCCGCAGGTATAACATGAAATTAAATCCAGAAAAACGCGCCTTTGGCATCGAATCAGGTAAAGTTTTGGGTTTTCTCGTATCAAATAGAGGCATTGAAGTAAATCCTTCTCAAATTAAAGCTATTGAAGAAATACGTGATATACTCACGAGCAAAAAAGAAGTTCAAAGATTAACAGGTAGGATTGCAGCTTTAGGAAGATTCATCTCCAGATCTTCAGAGAAGAGTTTTAAATTCTTCTCAGTACTAAAGAAGCAGAATCAGTTTGAATGGACTGAAGAATGTCAACAAGCTCTTAAAGACTTGAAGGCTTATCTATCAAATCCCCCGCTGTTGTCTAAACCAAAGGAACGGGAAAGGTTATACATTTATCTTGCTATTGCAGAAATAGCCGTAAGTGCAGTCCTGGTAAGGGAGGAAAAAGATTTTAACACTATCATAATTCCTGAAGTAGAAAAAGAATTACAATTTTTTACTGGAGCTAATCCAGGAATATGGACTTTATTCACCGACGGCTCTTCTAATATCAAAGGAGCCGGGTTGGGAATTTTTTGTAAACCACCTTCGGGTGAAAAGATCATGCCAGCTATTAAATGTTATCCCATCACTAACAATGAAGCAGAGTATGAAGATGTCATTGCAGGACTCGAATTAGCACGAGAACTCTCATTTGAGCAAATCGTGATCAAAAGTGACTCTCAACTAGTGGTGAACCAGATGCAGGGGACTTATACTGATATAGAGACTCGAATGCAACAGTATCTAGAAAAGGCACGAGACCTGGTAAGGCAATTCCAGTTATGGAAGATTATGCAAAGTACCTCGAGAGGAAAACACAGAAGCGGATGCATTAGCTAATCTTGCAGCAGTTACCAATGTAACGAATAAAAACAATGCTATTAGGATACACTTATTTCATTCAGCAATTGACCAGGGCAAGAATGAGGTAACATTTAATAATCTAACCTGGGATTGGAGAAACGAAATTGTAAACTTTTTTCAGAATGGTACCGTGCCTGAAGATAAGAAAGAAGCTCAAGCACTTTGCCGAAAAGTTTCACGGTACTGCCTAGTTTGTGACACTCTGTATCGCAAAATGTTTGGAGGTCCCCTAGCAAGGTGCCTCAGACCAAACCAAACTGAGTACGTGATGAAAGAAGTGCACGAATGACATTGTGGGAACCACGCAGGTACAAGGTCCTTAGTCAAAACCCTAATCATAGTAGGGTACTATCGGCCTAAGATGGAAGAAGACGCTGAAGATTTCGTAGCCAAATGCGATAAATGTCAGCGATATACTAACAATATACATCGGCCCGCAGAATTAAAACACTCGGTTGTATCACCTTGGCCATTTATGAAATGGGGAATGGATATAGTAGGACCTCTACCCGCATCCAGAGGAAAGGTACGATTTTTACTTGTATTATTAGATTATTCTCAAAATGGGTGGAGGCAGATGCTCTTAAACAGGTGCGAGAAAAAGAAGTCAAAAGCTTCATATGGAGAAACATCATATGTCGTTTTGGTGTACCAAAGGAAATTGTATGTGACAATATCCCACAATTCATAGGCTCATAAATCACAGAATTCTTCCAAACCTGGCAAATCAAACTAATCACTTCTTCACCATATCATCCTGTGGCTAACGGACAAGCTGAGTCAACAAATAAAATCATTGTTAACAATCTAAAGAAACGTTTGGAAAAAGCTAAAGGAAATTGGCCTGAAGAACTACCAGTAGTATTATGGGCTTATAGAACTACTGCAAAGACAGCCACTGGAGAAACCCCATTCGCACTTTTTTACGGCTTAGAAGCTCTAATACCAGTGGAAATTGGTGAACCGAGCATGAGATTCACAACAGCAACAGAAAAAACAAACAATGACGAGTTGAGAACAAATCTGGATTTACTCGAGCAAAGGAGAGAAGCTGCTTTAATACGCATGGCAGCTCAAAAGCAAATCATAGAGCGATATTACAATAGAAAAGCTCACCTCAGATATTTCAAAATTGGGGTCTTTTTCCTTAAGAAAGTTTTTCAATCAACAAAGGAGGCTGGAGCAGGAAACTTAAATCCAAATTGGGAAGGGCCCTACAAAGTGCGTGGTATTGCTGGAAAAGGTGCTTATGAGTTGGAAACCATGGATGGCAGAATTTTACCAACAAGTTGGAATGTTGTTCACTTGAAGAAATATTACTTCTAAGGAATATGAATACCCACGGTCAGGCATCATTATGTTCAATTTTATTTAGTACAGTTAAAGTTATACTAACCATTTTAGATGATAGGCAAAAAGCTAACCCATAAACAGATGATGATATTAGACCTGAATAGACACGAGAAAAAAATTGAATTCCCGATCTACGATTACAACTTTCTTATGGACGTTTCAAAGGGTTAAGCAGTCATCATCTAAACTATATACCTCCGAGTCCCGTATGTTTTTCCTTTTCAGGAAAAGGACCACAAGAAAGGAATAGTCAAGTGCTCGAGATTTTATTATTCAAAGCTCAAACACTTGGGGGACTATACAGTATGAGAAAGAGGTAAATAAGACTATCAAAAGAGTCAAAGTTCAAGCCTGAAGATCCATTTTTCCCAACAAGTCAAAAGTTATGAGCAGAATCAAAGAGCCAAAGACAAAAACACAAAACCTGATTCAGAAACCTACAAAGAACACACTCGTGAATATAAATGAATGTTTAGGTTAAAGGCAGAATTTAGTTAATGGGAAGAAATTCATACCCCCGTGTTTATTCAAAAGCCTTTTGTAAGAGAAAAAGTTATGAAAGAGTCATAGAAGATGCTCAAACACATGTAAAATGTTATGAAAGTTCGAATAATATAAAGACTTTCTGCAAAACATTATTGGAAAAAAACCCTGTGAATTCATATCTCTCTTTTGTATGTTTACACCATTATAAAGTTGAGACGTCTTCTTCATTAAGTGTCGTTCATAAAAGGTCCCTCTTTTATAAATCGTGCTTATTTCAAAAAGACACGAAATACTGAAGCATTTTTTAATGCAAAAATAAATACCAAGGAGTAAAAAAAAACGAACGTAAAGCATGCAAACACTTAAGAGTAAAAAGAAAACTCGAAAAAAGACAAGTCATTCTAAGAAATGTAAATATTAATATTATATAATGGTAAAAACTAAGTATTAACTTAGTTTAAACCAAATTTGTTCATACAAAGTTGCCCCTATGTTGTCATTGGGGACTTACTAAACCAAATTTCACCCCAAAATGGGACCGGGGATAACCACCAATTGTTCCAAAAGAAAAAAAAAAGAGGGGTTGATAAACACTTTCACTAGACACTAGGGGGATTATCTTCATCAGTAGGAGGAGTGGCTTGAGATGGCGAGGCTTGGGCAGCAGCTTCATCAGGAACGATCTCATCACCCATTGTAACTTCAACTTCAGGTGATGAAAAATTTTGACTTTGCCGAAACTTTTCAATTTGGTTTTGGCAATTTCAGCTTCTAAGTCAAAATTTTCTTGGCCCATTTCCGTCAATGTGTCAAGTCGGGCATTCAAATAAGCCCAACTCACATCAACAGCTTCCTTATCCTCAAGAGCTTTGTAATCTTTCTCCCATTGTTCAATATCAGCTCTCAGCTCATCTCTTTCAACCACGACAGCATCATAAGAAGGCTGCAAAGGGGCAAGAGATCTTTCCAAAAATTGAATCTTGTTTGAAGATTCATGGAGGTCCTCTTGGGTCTGAGTAAGTGATTGCACAAGTTCACCAGCATAAGCCTCCTTCTGGTCCAACAAATTCTTCAAGCTTCTTATCTCTTCAGTAGCATGGGAAAGCTGCTCCGCAAAGGAAGACTCCAGGATGTTCTTATCCTTGCCTTCTTGATTTGATGAAGCCGTCTCGATGGTCAATTCCGCTGCAATTACTCTGATTTGCTACTCCAAGGTACACTTCTCCTCCTCTAATGCCTCCATATCAAGCTAAAGACTCTCGAATTGCTCCTTCCAGTTATCAGCCTCGGTATGATAGTCATTCGCTAATTGCTCCGTATGAACGATCCTTTTCATCAATTATGTCCCAATAAGATTGATCTGCACAAAAAGAGAAGTTAGATATGGTAAAGGATATTAAAAAAAGGGAACGATATAAAGGATACCCTTAAGGACGAGTGTACAATCTCGTTCATCCAAGTTAAGGAGCTATAACTTTCCAACTTAGACTTCTCAACCGAGCCTATCAGAGGCTTCAACCACACATCCGCCTGGCCTTATTTCTTTAAGAGACTACCTCCCGCAGGAACCTCTATCATAATTTGCTTCATCTCCCCAATACTGGAAGATCCTACTTCGACAATAGAAGGCACGAAAGTAGGGGCAGATGAAGGAGCCATGGATGGAATAGGCGGAGGAGCAGAAATAGCAACAGGTGCGGCAGACGAAAGTTCCACTGGAGCGGATGGAGGAAAAATAGCAAGGGGTGCCTCCTCTGAAATTTTGCCAAAGCCTTGGTGGGATAATTGTTCAATTGATTCATTGGCATAGGAAGGAGTTAGATCTTCAGGAGCGAAATGCTCTGACTCAGGCATGGAAGGTGGATCAGTAATTGGAGCAGATTCGTCGTCAAACACGACCTTTCTTCTCTGTGACCTCCGAATCAGCGAACCTTCCTCCTGCTCTTCCTCATCTTCCAAGGTCCGAGACCCACGTGCTTTCCTTTTTTATGAAGAGGAGTTCACAATAATTTCTTGGGCCTTGGCCAAAGAAAGTTTCAAAGCAGATACAGCAGCAGCAGAGACCCCACGAGCGGGAAACCCTAACAAATAAAAGGGATTGGAGAAGCTTAAAAGGAGAAAGAAAGGAAATATATAAAAAAAAATCCTACTATGGGTTTTCATTTTCCAACCAAACCTAGTCGAGAGGTACTTCCAAGAATGTTCTTCCGTTGGAGCGACCAACAACAATCTTTTTACCCAACCACGGAAACCGGAGACCTCCTTAACGGTTCCCATGGTTGCTGCAAAAGGGAAAAAAACAGTCACGGTACTGAATATTTATCAAAAAAATAATAATAAAAATAAAGAAGAAAGTGAGCAAAATTGTACTCACGTGCAAAGTTTCACTTCTCAGGGAAGGGGAGATTTTCTTCACCTACCAAACCTAGTAGGGAGAGCAACATATCAGACATACCACCCTCTATCTTTATCATCATTAGGTATAACCAAAACCGTTTTACTCCTAGTCGCAAGAGTAAAAACTCCTTGGCGGAAAAACATAGGAGAATAGAGATGAATGAGATGATGAAAAGTAAAAGGAACTGAAGCTAAGGTGGCCAAATATCTACGGCATGCTACTGCCCTCCAGATAAGAGGACCGATCTATCCCAAGCACACATTAAAAAATCAACAGAATTCTATGATGACAGGGTCGATGGGAGGCTTCAATCCTAAAGTAAAGGGGTAAGTATACACAAAAGAATACCCAGTTCTGTAAGAGGTTTTTCTCCGATTCTCATTGGGAACTAAGACTGGAAAGTCAGATTTCCAATAACTATATTTACGCACGAGTGAAACTAAACCCTCAGTGATTTGAGTAGGGTAAATATCAGCACGATCATGAGATGTCATAGTAGAAAGTTGTTTTCTTATGGCCTCACTATCCTTTACAAAAGAAAACTCAGTAGGAACAATCTCATCAACTTTTGGCTCACGAAGTGGTTCGTTAGGTTCTTTACTCTTAGAAGAAGATCTTGAAGCTCTAGCCTAAAAGAAGATAAAGAAACATTAGCCCTAGAAGATGGCGGGGGAATAATGTTTCAAGGAGAAGAAGAACCCCTAGAAGGTCTAGAACTCAAGCTTCTTAGTCTACCACCCCTCCTATACCGGATTGGAGCAGAAGAAGGAGATAGTTCGTCTACAATGATAACCTTCTTGGGTTCTTGATTTGAGGAAGACATATTTACGTGAAAGGGGAATTTACAAGTAATGAAGGAAAGTTAAAAGTTTTTCGTGAAAGCAAAGGCAGGAAAAGGGGCATTTATACTCAGAGACAACCATAAAAAAAATGAAAAAAATACTAATGTGAAAGTCATAATTAGAACTGTCACTTCGTGACTGATGCAGCCGCAAAAAGCCCTAAAAGGCGCTGATGAATTGCAGAATCAATCAGATAATGCCACGTGGCACGAGCATTAAATGGAAGTGACAAGCGATGCATACATTCAGAGACGGATGCAATGGTACGAGTGAAACGGCGGCAAAAAATTTCCGCTATAAATGAGTATCCACTTACCAAATATTTAATTGATAAATAAATGGTAAGTGGGGGAACTATATGTATTGGTAAAAACTAGACTTCACACGTGTAATATTTCTGATGAAAAGACAATCTACGTGAATCAATGGAAACATGACAGTGGGTCAGAAGTTTAGAAAGAAGTATGGGACAGAGAGGAACGGAATAGCATACACACGAGACAATTAGATGCGGGAATTCCAGTCTAATTGAGGAGTTGAAGAGACACGGTTAGAATGAACCAAGGCAGAATGAAGGGCAGATTCAAAGATCTTCAATCAATGAGCTAAACGTTACATAATCTTCACGCAACAGTTACGATTACCAATTGTAATGTTACATTAATGATATTATTAGTTATTAATGCTCAATCATTAAGAAGAGTAGACATTATATTAAAACATTCCCTATAAAAGGGAGTAAAATCTCACTTGTATAGGGACGTTCGAACCACTACTGAAATATACTTACTTTTATGTGATCTTATTGCTTTCTTATTTACAAGTCTAATTCTTATTATTCGATTATTAGAAGCCCGAGAACTTCTTAAAATAGCTTTGCCTAAGAATCTAATTCTTTGGTTAAACAATCTGGTCCGTTGTTCTGTTGCTTTTTTGTTCTTCAATGCCTTTGAGTAAATGAGGACGGCTACACACTTGAAAAAGAATTAATGTTTTAGGGTTTTGCAAGTGTGTGTAATCCCTTGCCACATGTTGATAATATATAAGTGAGATCACTGGAATGATGTAAGTAAGAATCTGATACACAACATGCTTCAAATACTGACTGTTGCATTGTTGCATGTGCAGTGCAACAGTGCAAGAGTTTTAAAAGTTGTAAGGAGTTGACTTGTACTGTGATCAGAAGAACTGATAGTCATATGTTCCCTCTGTTGTTTCTTTGACTGATATCATTGAAGCTTGTGCCAGACATATGATTTGTTGTTTCAAGCACTTGAAACTTTATATCAAAGATCACGTAACTTATCATTCTGACAAATAATCTGGGAAAACAAGAATTCATTCTTTAGGTAGTTGTCGACTATTGTTTTAATCTCAAACGTTATTCTCTTTGTTAAGTACTTCATTTCGTTCCAATTTAATTCTCATGATTTACCTCATAACGAAACTTTATAAGCTAAATAAATAACTGATTCTAGGAAAAAAAAGAAGAAATAATCCGTGATTTGAACAGTTCTCCATCCCTATTTCATTTAAAATGTAATCCGAAGACAATGCTTTTTGGAAGGTTCCAACTTCCAAGAAGCAACGATCTTGACTTGACAATGTGGGAGACAGAGAAATTCATTGATTAATTTCAGGGCAAAAGAAAATGCACGATGCTCTAATTGATTTAAAGAAAAGAAGCAAGTTAAAAATAATAATTTACTTAGTTAAATCGATCAAATAATTCTTTTTATATATAAAACTTGACCTGATGCTAGTTGTTTACCTCGAAATACGAGTAATAATTAAACTTGTAATGTGGTTATAAGAATATGTGATCTGATTCAATGTCAATTGATAAACGACTGAATAAACAAGTGAAGTAAACGATTGAAATGGATCAAACCAGTGTTGTTTGCAAGCTATCGACCCCGATTCGGAATAGGCTCGAGATCAAGCGTTAAGAGCAACAAGAACAATAATAACAATAAGGACAATAGATGATTATAAGTGAGTAAAAGAGCAGAGTGTTTATTATTTTTCAGTAATTGCGTGCGTGATTCATATCATGGTTACAAATGAACAGGATTCCTCTTTATATAGAGTAGAGGAATTCTAAATAAGGTATAACTCTAATTTCGGAAAAAAAATGCACGATTGATATTGATAACCGTTAAGGGTCATGTCAATCTCGAGGTTCCTGCCGAGATTTGTGGTCGATTGCGGATATCTCGTTATTCCGTTATTCGATGTCGATCTTGCCCGATCTCGATCCTTCGGTCTTCGTGTTCTTTGAGCTGGGGCTCGCTTTGATATGAACTTAACCTCGAGGCAGACCCTTGAACCCATAAAATCGGGTGTGCTCGATTTTAACCGTATACACTAATCTTACGACTTACAAAAGAAATTCTATTGAATGAAAGTAAAGTGAAAGTAGTTAATAGCTCGAATTGGACTATCTTTTCAGTTTTTGCCACACAAATTATTGTGGATTCCACGAATGAAAGGGAAAAGACCTCAACAATTGTAAATGATTAAATTTTGCCCTATCTTTTATATATGTATATATATATATATATATATATGTGTGTGTGTGTGTGTGTATGTTTTATTCTTATTTGTGTATGTATAGGTTTAGGTTTTAAGAGTTGTTTAAATGGTTCGATAAATGGGGTAGGGATTATGCTACTTGAATTTTAAAGAAATTAAGCCAAAATTTAGCCCAAATCAGCGGCCCAATTCTATTTGACCCGGTCTGGTGAAGCCCACCTGAGTGATAAGCTAAACGACGTAGTTTCATGGTGAAACTATGTCGTTTTGTTTAGTAACACGAAGATTGAATTTCAATCGTTGATCAATCCTTGATCTAATGGTCCAAAATCATCCACACCCAAGGTACTTAAAGCACTTAATACCCAAAAATTTCCCTCATTTTCCCCTATTCCTTTCTTTCCTCTCTTTCTTTCCTTCTCCTCATGCTCTCAAATCCCCTGTCGCCGCCGCCGTCTGCCGCCCGCCGGAATTCGCCACCGGCGGCGGCCGTCGTCCAAACTCCCCCATTTTTTCACCATATCTTTCTCTCAACCTCCTCTCCATGAATCCAAGCCTCATATCCTCCAAAATTCCACCAATCTCCATAGATATAAGGAAAATCGAAACCCTAGGCCCTCTTTCTTTTTGAAATTCTCCGCAAACAACCATCTCACCCCACAATACTTACATCAATGGGTAGGGCTCTTCAAGACCTACCTATTGATTTCAATTTCACCCCGAAAATCCGGCGATGGAATTTCGGCGACCACGCCGCTGCCGCCGCCTCTGCCACGACCACCCAAGACCATCACAGGCCCTTCATTTTCAGTCTATCCCGACCACGAAACGCCCGTTTCTCTCTAGCACAAAGCTAGAATTCATTAGTTTTAGCGTGTTCTAGAAAGAAACACATGGTTCAAGGTCGGGCAGCCACGTCTTGTCGTCCTTGGCATCTCATCGCTACTTGAATTGGCATCCATTCCTCTTGTGCGGTATAGCTCTGCTTCCATCTGCTTTTCCTTTTCTGTTTTTGTTTGCCATTAGGTTTGGGTTTCATGTTATTTCTCAGCTCGTTCTTCTTTGTCGTTTCTAATTCGCTCGATCGTATATGTATTTTTTGTACTAGTTATACTAACTAATCGTCTATCCTTAGGTTGTTTGGCTAAGACTTTGCTTAGTCATTTTAAGTGTAGTTACGTGTGAGTACGTTAGATTAGTATATGTTACTCATGGTTTTTTTTTCTCCCGGATAGTATAGTCTATGATTAGGTTAGACTAAATAATCTTTGGTTTTATTTAAACTAATGTTTAGTCTTTTAAGTCAAGTACGTTCAATGTTTAGTCTAGTCTCGTTGCTGCATTTTTCGTATCAAATTGTTTGTTTAGCCGTAAATAAAGCAATCAATCTGTTTATGATTACGTGTAAGTTCTAATTTCACATTTTTATTATTTCTAGCTTTGTCTATGGCCTTAACTACATGTTTGTTTGTTTGTAAGTCATTAGTTTCTATGTTAGTTTAACGGTTCGATTCTAGTTATCTCATTTTGCACCTTCTAGTTTGAAGTCATAGTTTAGTTTGATATTGTTTTGTGAGGGTAGTAGAATACTTAAGTGTAGGGTCCGTGTTTGATTTTCTTTATACTATTTGGGACTGTTTTGGAGTACAATACTCCAAAATTCTGTCCATATTTGGTGAGGAAAAACTGTTCATTGAAGAAAAATCTGGTTTTTGACAGATTTTTGGTCAAAAATCTATCATTTTGGACAGATTTTTGGCCAAACAAATCTGTCCCAAAAGTCCTTTTTCTCCTATATAAAGAGGAGGTCTTTCCACACTATGGATAGATCTTGGACTCTAAAAAAGACACTTTATCACACATTCTGAACATCTCGGCTCTCTCTAAAGAACACAACTTTAAACAAAATTTCAGCTTTGAAGTTCCCTTTTAACAAACTAAATTGTGAGTTTTAAGAGTAAGTCTTAGAGTGCATATTTTTTTTAGAAAAAAAGACAGTAGAGTTTATGAGTTCCTTCTCTGGAGAATCCCTAGTTTTACTAAGATTTTCTGGGTTGTTTCTAACACTGATTTGCTGCTGGTTGTTGCTGTTTTTCTGCTATTTCTGCCGCTGTTTCTGCTCACTTCACTATTGGCTATTTTTCTACTATCCAGGTAATCTTTAAGACTCGTAATGTATATCTTCTCAACAATAGGAACAACTTGAACCTGTTGCACTATTTTTAACTTGTTTGATGTGATGATAGTTTGACAACAAAAGAGCTTGGATGTTATTAATATGTATCAAGCATGTAATAATTTGAATACTCTCCTTTATAATGCTGAATATCGAGTTGTGAGTTTTTGAGTGTGATATGTAAGTCATTTATGGAGTTTTTAGCATGTTTTTAAGTTATTGTACCCGAGAAAATTGTGAAGTATCCGATGAATGATTTTAGGGGGTATGACACATAGCATGATCTCGTTTTAGTTGCTGAAATTACACTACCAATATATGTTTCTAGGAATGTGTAGTGATATCCTTGTAAATCTGACTATTTAGCCGAATTTGCAAAAATGACCATTTTAGTAAGTGGGCGTTTATACAATTGTGACTATGTAGTTAGGGGTCATGAATGCAAACTGAGTAAGGAGCTAAGATTGTATATAGTCTGGGCCTTATTGAATCAAAAAAAAAAAGGTGGCCCATTTATCTTTAAACAACAAAATTACGGGCGATTTGCAGCCATGCCCTACATAGCAGCCACCTTTTAACCTATACCCTATTTTTAAAAATTATTAATTTGGTAGCCAGCTGACAAAAAATCCGCACTAATATGACCATTCTACCCCTGACATAACATATAAAAATCACGCAGCTCCGTCTCTTCTCATATTTGAATCACGTACGTCTCTTCTCACATTTGAATCACGCACAAAACACTTCACTGATCCTCCGTCTCTTCTCAGATCTCCTCTCCCAAAGAAAAATTCAAATTGTAAGTTTTCGAATCTGACTGATGTTCATGATACCTGAGATTTTTTGCTAAAGTTTTGGTGAATTTTTTGCTAAACAATTTGTTTTTTTGGCTAACTTCAGCACTAATAATATGCTTAAGTTATGTACTGTGTTCTATAGTTTTTTGATGAGTTTTTTCAAAAACTTTGTTGAAGTTTTTCCTCCTTCAGCACTAAATGTGCTGAAGTTTTTCCTCCTTGATACAATATATTTGTCATGAAAAACATCAGCACAAGATGCTGAAGTTTTTTAGTTCATTTTCTAATACTTCAACACTGAATGTATATTTGTCATGAAAAACATCAGCACAAGATGCTGAAGTTTTTTAGTTCATTTTCTAATACTTCAACACTGAATGTATATTTGTCATGAAAAACATCAGCACAAGATACTAAAGTTTTTTAGTTCATTTTCTAATACTTCAGCACAGAATATGCTGAAGTTTTTCCTCTTTGATACAATAGATTTGTCATGAAAAACCTCACCACAAGATGCTGAAGTTTTTTAGTTCATTTTCTAATACTTCAGCACTGAATGTGCTGAAGTTTTTCTCCTTGATACAATAGATTTGTCATGAAAAACCTCAGCACAAATGTGCTGAAGTTTTTTAGTTCATTTTCTAATACTTCCGCACTGAATGTGCTGAAGTTTTTTCTTCAAACTTCAGCTTTTTTTCATAATTAAATTCTTATGCTAATACTTGACACTAAACATGCTTCTCTAGGATGAGTTCAGTTTGCGTTGTACTTAATTTCAATGGGAGGTGGACTACTGACTTCAAATACTTGGATCATGATACAAAGCTTGTTCTAATTAATAAACAAGTATCATTCAATTCTTTCCTGAAAAAAATTAGTGAAGTTACAAATATTGATTCAAGCGGATATTCTGTAAAGATATGGTTTGATATCAAACTAAATACAAGCAAAGGTATGCTTGTAACTTCAGATGAAGAACTCAGTACTTGTATACATTTGATCAGTACTGATTCAGTCTACAAGAATTGTCATTTTGTCGTCGAAAAAATACAACGTTCTGCAACATTCAGCCAATCTCTTGACAGTATAGCAGCTTCAGAACAATTTGGTGATTATCAACATGATCTATGGCAGCCAATAGTGGTAGTAGACAACGAGCAACAACTTTCTAACATTACATCTGCTTCAGAATATAGAATGCTACAACAATCACCCCCTCCTCCAATAAATTCATACCAGTTTGTGAATGAGCAAGAAGAAGAAGGGCAGCTAATAATGCAAATTGACAACCAACACACAATCCAACAAAATTTAAGCAACAACGAAGATGAAGAAAATATGGAATTAATAGCAGTAACATCAGATACAATTGATGAAATTGCTGAAACCTCTAAGAAATCAAGAAAAAGAGTGAGGGGAAAGCTTAAAGAATCTCCACCATGTAAAATACTTAGGCATGATGCACTGCCTGAGGAAGTAAGAGGGGGGACAGATAAATGACCTATATATATATACTTATATATATATATATATATATAGATATATATATATATATATGTAGAAAATTTTTATACCTGTAGTATGAATTTCCTGTGTCGCTTCAGCTAGCAAAGCGATTTCAGCGCAAATAGTAAGTGCATCTGTAAACGGATTACCTCTCTCAATATTGGTATATGCATCACTAGATGTCCGTTGTACAGTACGAACAAGTGCATGATCTCCATCACCAGTTGGTGCATCTCCTTCATAATCAACACCTTGATCATCTGCACCTTTATTGCTTGCAATATTCACAGTTGATAAATGTTCATCAACTTTGCTAGGTTGATCAACGCTGGGATTTTCGTTGTTAAATTGTTGTTCAACATGTTNAACTACCCTTGAACGAACCCCGCTGCAAGGCAATTGTCCAATCAATGGCATTGAATTCAATTCCTCTTCTGTAGGAATTATATCCGATACCTTAAATTTCCGATATTCCTGTTTAATACAAAAAAAGTACATTATGAAAAATAAAATAAAAGTAATACATCAACATATTAACAAAACTACAAAAAATAAAAAAACATTCACTTACAGAATGATTACTGAAATATTTCTCAAGTTCTTTATATTTGGGCTC